>PVIH01001907.1:190307-211262 GCA_004025045.1 Sigmodon hispidus
GAGAGAGAGAGAGAGAGAGAGAGAGAGAGAGAGAGAGAGAGAGAGAGACCCCTCCTGGAACTGGAGTTACAGAGAGTTGTAAGTCATCATGTGGGTACTGGCAATTGAACTCAGGTCTCTGGAAAAGCAGCAAGTGCTCTTAACCACTGAGCCATCTCTCCAGCCCCTAAGCTTCCTTTATAACAAATGATTAAATAGCCCCTAAGCTTTTTTTATAACAAAAGATTAAATACCTTGTACAATTCATGTATTAAACACTCCACTGAAAGTATATAGGACACTTCAAGTCATCACACCTTTAAAGACTGTAGGTCAGAGGCCCTCTATACTTATGGAGCATCAAAACCCACCAGGCACAAGCCTCGTCATTCTGGACTATTGATAAAGTAAAACAAGGGTTTTTGCCTGCAGGGAATTTGCGATCTAAGATGTACTGCAAAGTTCATGCCATCAGGAAGACTCAAACTCCGCCTCCTTTCCTGCCCCACTTGCCCTGTTTTGTCTTTTAGAAAGTTAGAGGAAGAGCAGGTGTAAATGTGGCACGAAGCATCTGATAAGCACAGCATTGCTTTTAATAAATTAAACGCCACTGGGGCTTATTGGCTCTGATTCCCTCCCTTAGGAGTCTCAACTATCAGCACAGCTAATACGGTGATTAGCTACAGACAAGTACACATATGCCAAAGGCACAGATTCCCATTCTTCAGTGAAGTAATAGTCAACACACATGTACTGGGGCTCTAGAATATGCTAAAGTACTTTATTCACTTCCTTTGGAGGCTTTGTTCACTCTTTTGGGATACATTTATAATGATGTATTATAATTAATATTATGTAGGAGGTACTCAATGTTTATTGAAAATGGGCTCTTGTAAGAACTTGAAATTATTCACTCAAAGAACAATATGTACAAGTGCAAAACTGCCATAATAAACTCGTTAGTTTATATGAAGAGTATATATTAGTAAGTTTTAACTTAAACACATACACATAAAACAATACTAGTCCTGCAAAATAAATGAATGAGTTAAAAAAATCAAGCAAATTAACAAAAATTTAGGTACAAGACTAATCCTGACTCAGAGAATAAAAGGGCCCAGAAACAACTTTTACTGTAGCCGTTACCTAAAAATTAAAGGCCATCTTGCAAAACTCACAGACTCCTCTGCACCACTTTACATGGGGGTGAAGTGGCATAGCTAGATTGTGTTTAAGACCTTCTCACATCCTAGAGCCCAGACTGAGCAATGCTCTGAACATTCCCCACTCCTACCCCCCAGGCTTACAATCCACACCACAAACACGAGTCCAAACCACCACGAAAAATATGTATGCAACTCCAATCTTCATTCCTATGAAAAACCTGCCTAAGACAGAATCACTGACACAAATACAACCTTTTCACTGTAGACACAAACCCAGACAAAGTCTTATTGGGAACAGGCTAGTTTTCATTTTACCAATGAGAGGTATAAAACACTCATCTCAAATTAGAGATGTATTTTCCCATCATGCAAAGTGGCTGCTGCATCCTAAAGTGTGTGTGTGTGTGTGTGTGTGTGTGTGTGTAGCCTAAAATAGAACTGTCATCAAGTAGATTCACTAGAAATCTCAGACTCAGCTAACACTGAGAAGGTGTTCATGCTTTAAGACACTCATTCATACAGTCAAATGTAAAACAAAACAGTAGGTGCTAGGTATGAATAGACACATGGGCTTTAGTTTAACAATCCTGACACTAACCTCAAATCATCAAAAATTCTTCCTACAGAATGAAAGTACTATAGAAAAAAGTCTGTTTTGTGCTATCCCTACATGTAACAAATTCTCAAATGTCCAAAATTCTGATGAATCAGATCTAATACTGAAAAGCTACCACCTTTGGTTGTTCTTAGTAACTAATGGATGGTCTGCAGGCCACTGTAGTGAGGGTACATGTGTCAATGCGTTAAAACAAAAATAAATATTTTTGTGTCCTGAGCATCCTGTTGTTAAGATAAAAATAAGGACAAGAAAAAAAGGTGGGATGTCTACAAGAATACTATGCAGACACTGATAGTTAAGGTCAAAGAAAGGGAAGATGTCAGTGTTTTTTTTAAAAGATTTATTTATTTATTATATATACAGTATATACAAGAGGGCACCAGATCTCATCATAGATGGTTGTGAATCACCATGTGGTTGCTGAGAATTGCACTCAGGACCTCTGGAAGAACAGTCAATGCTCTTAACCTCTGAGCCATCTCTCCAGCCCTGGGGTAGATGTCTTAGATAGAGACCATGATGAATTCTGATCAAGAATTACATTTTATTAATTAATAAAGTGATGACTTGATATCATTACAACAATTTTCTAGGGACAGATCTCAGAGAGCAGATTTATAGCTGTAACTGACTGAGGTCTACTCCTCTGAAACATGCCTATCAATCCACTCCCTGGAGGGCAGGCTTTCCCCAGCATTTAAGTGTGGAAGGAAATTATTCCAATTTGCTTGATGACTAGGAATTACAAAGAAGAGAATCAACTCATCTTAAATGATATGACAACAGGATGTAATCAAGAATGAACAATTGTTTTCTTGTATCCCAGTCCCTTAATTAATGCTTTAGAGTTTGAAGAAGTGACTGTTAAAGTTTTCAAACCCAAATGGGTATCAAATAAACGACCACTGTTGCCACCTTTCGGTAGCAAGCAGAACTGCTATGTTTATGCTTGGTCTTGGAGGAGGTTCCTCTGAACCCAGGAACTCCAATCAGAAGTTTTCCACAGGGGTGGGGAAGAGGTGGAGGGTGAGGAGTTGGGGGGGTACAGAATCTACAGGTTACTGTGAACAGTGTGGCAGATCATATCCATTTCTCCTAATTACTGGACCTTCTCAGCCTGCCAAAGCATGAACTGTAAAGGAAGTCTAATCACACCCTTCAAATTCATATTTTTTACCTTAAAATAATATTCAGATATTTTACCTTAAAATCGCATATGAATTTTGTGCCATACATCAGAGTAATTAACATCTATTTAACATAAAAAAATTGAAAATTAATGACAGGTCAACTTTTGTAGTCCAACTGTTTGATTGTTATCACCAAGAGGTTAAATATACATAAGTACATAGTGCTGTAAGGAGAAACATTTGATTTTAAGTTAGTCCCTTCTTGCCACCTTCAGAAAGTCTCTTACCTGAGTGAGAATAAGTCTGAACTCAGCTCTGCCACAGTTTGCTCTATGCCCCCCATGACCCTCAGTTTATATGTAAAGCTAAGTACTGGGGCTGAAACAACCCAGAGACCTTTAGACACAATCCCTCTGACTACTGGGAACCATCAGTGCAAACTCTCATAAAATGTGGGCTCTGAGAATGAATAATTCTGTTATTCTTTAGCATAGAACTAACAGGAATTTCACTTACATTATTAAAATCTAACATTCAAAATGGCAGAATAAGAGCCTTTATTCCCTCACCCCCTCATAAGCAGAATGAAGGAGCCTTCCACGTGAGGATGTCGCAAATGGAAACGTGCAGAGTAGCTCAATAAGGCCTAGCATCTCAACATAGGACAAGAGATGACACAAGGCAGAGAAGCAATGGCTGCATCAAAGGAAGTCTCAAAAATTGTGAAGGAGCCAACGAGCTAGGCCAGCCATTAAAGGCATCTGCCACTAAACACTGGACCCATGACTTCCAAGGTTGTCATATGACTTCCACAAGTTCACCAAGGCACACATCTGCACCCAGAAGTACACAACTGTCTTTTTATGTAAAAAGAATTTTTAAAATTATGTTAAATAGCTTAGACTCCTCTGTACATATGACAGCCTGCAGCCTGTGTGTTCTGCATGCTGTGTTAAGGCCAGACAGGCAGGCAGGAACATGGAGGGCAACCTCACAAGGGACTTTCAAGTAGGATTCCTGTTCACACAGAAGCAGATAAGCCATCCAACATACCTGTCCTTTCATGTTATCCCCCACCCACCCCCACCAACCCCCCGCCACATACATTCCCAGCCTTACAAGGTGCCTGTGAAACTCTATCTACAGAAACAATTTTGGGGAAATGGACTGGCAGCCAGAGCTTATGTATGTCTTTCGAAAAAATTCAACTTTCTCTAGACCAGCCATTCTCAATGGAGGCTTTCTGTTCTCAGACAGCTTTCAACTAGTCATCATTAAAAGAAGTGAGAAGGAAACTTCAGTATGCTCTTCTTTCTCAGTGTTGCCCCTTCTACCATGATCCCACTGTTCTCTGGCTGACAGCTTACCCTCATCCATTCTGCTGCTGCAGAATATAGAACCTGTGCACTTCCTATACATGTCACTAACCTAATGCATAGGCTTCAAGTGCCTAATTTGCTGCAATTCAATATTAAAAATGAGGCTCATGCTCACTCACTGCTACATATGCACTTAGTGCTAATAAATGAACTCTAAACTTCCGGAGACACTAGAAAGTGCCTTCCCAGATTGCTTTCATACTGGTTCTATCAATGGAGGAAGAGTGCCATTGATGCTCTACAGCCACACCTTCCACATACTCAGCAAGTCCATTCGGCTGTTCCTCTTAAGACAAAAGAATGATAAGCCAGGAGCCAGACATGCTGACTTGACACTCTGATCTCACCCCAAAGCCCATGTCTGCCAGTCTTAATCACAATGCCGGGATACCAACACTTACCAAGACAAGTTAAAATTAAATTACGATATTCGCTTGCATGTGTAATGCAGGGCAGATGAAAATCCTAGATGTTTAGGGCTTCAAAGGTCATTCAAAATAACAACAGATCACCTTTATAAGCTGCACACCCATGGCCTCTAGACTTCAAGGACAGTAGAAGATGTTGGGTTAGAACTAACCAACTTGAAAAGCTGTAGCCAATTATTTCTGCCAGATTATAAAAGGTATTTTCAAATGGGACAAAGGGAAAAAAATAAAAACCTCAAAAAATTTTAATGCTATAGTATAAAGCAGTTAATAGAGAACCTAAGGAAAAATAGAGGAAATTCTCAATGGCAATCACAAGTCCACTGTGAACCTAGAAAGACCTTATTCCAAGTATGTACAATGGACAGATTAACAGATTAACGAGGTAGCTTTTTACAATGGAAGTCAGCTCCACCCACTGAGCCAAGAACAAAACATAAATAACAATAAAACCAAAACAAACTGTCTCACAACACAAGCCAAACAATTTACCCTGGTTCAACCAAGGAAACAATATGTTCGAATGCTGGAGACAATTTTGATTAAACTGCACTCAGGAAGAAATGATGAAGAAGAAATAGAAAAAATGTAACAGATTTCTAAGATAAATGTGGTCATACTCAATTTTCATTTGGCATGATGGCTTATGTTAACAGATGCAAAAAGACCTACCTGGTTAACCCAAAAGACAGCAAGCAATATTCTATCTCCAACAGTAAGTTTTATAAAAATTCAAATATTCATCTATATAATAACAATCACAAAATTATAGAATACTCATGTAGGAAAAATTCCATGTGGCTATTAAAAAGAATGGGACTCATGTACTCAAAATAGTAAGAACAGACATAAGCTAAAGAATAAAAACTAATATTCTAATAAAAGCCATAGCATATAAAATACGTCTGTATTTAAAGCAAAAACCATGAAAAAATGTATATCAAATTACTGATAGTGGTTAAGCCAGAGAAAGAAATTGGTGCATCAACTTCCAGTTCTGACTTAAAATTTCTGAAATTTTACTTCTTATAACAAATGTAAGCTGTTCCTATGTATTTGTGAGAGATTTTTTTCCCCACCTCAAGAATTTCCCTTCAATTGCCAAATCTGTGGATGGTCAAGTGACTTGTATGATGGGGTGGGTATCCACTATTCCAAAGAATTCACACACATTTAAGTGATCTCTAGACTGTTTATGAAATACCTAATATAGAGCAGGCAAGATTGTTCAGTGGGCAAAAGCATTGCTGCCTAGCTTGACAATCTCAGTACGATCACCCAGACAGGATGAGACAAACAATTCCAAGTTTTTCTTTGTTGACTTACACACACACACACACACACACACACACACACACACACACACACATTTTTTAAAAATACCTATTATAATAAAACAGCTACATGTTAATTGATTTGTATAGATATCAGTTTATATACAATGTGCAACAAATTCAAGTTTTTGTGTTTGGGGGAATCTCTGAGGTTTTTTGCTTCCTGAATACTTCTGGTTGTCAGTTGGTTGAATTTTCACATGAGAAACCCAAACCCACAGATGCCAAGGGTGGAGGGAACTTCTTTTTGTAATACAAGATAACTGAAAGCAACCTGGAGGGTGGGGAAAGATTTGACTTCAACAGAGAAGTGGGTTAAACCAAGGAGCTGAGCTTGATCAGCAAAGGGCACTGGATTTTTTAAAGACCAGGGAAGGAGACAGGGAGGTATTGGCCCCAGCTTAGTCAACCATCAAAAACCTGAAGGGGGCTTTATTTCTTGTTCTTTTCTCCCCTAGCTCCTCATTCTTGGCCTAAGTCGAATGCTTTTGTTCTTTCCCCAGGAGCTAAACAGACGCTCACACCATTCTTTGAATTTCTCAATGAACTTCACAAAGCCAAGTGTTTTTCTGGAGGGATAATATTGTGTTCACAATATGGAATGACACATCCCAGTTTGCCCCTCACGTGAAAACATAACAGGCCATCCAACTCAGGAGAGCTACAAAGGGACACGAACAGATGTATTTAATTTAATTCAACAGATATTAATTCAATGTCTCCATGTACAGGGAATTTAAACAGCTGCTGAGGGCCCTTTCAGAATTGAAAACTTTACATGTGTGTGAGGATATATAATAAAGAATAAGTATATAATAAAGATCAGGGGGATGCATTTGCAGGTTATTTTAGAAGCAATAAAGAGATCATTTGAGTTCAGGCTAGGCTCAATAATGACATCAAAATCTAATTTTTGACTTTTTTTTTTTCAGACAGGGTTTCTCTGTGTAGCCTTGGCTGTCCTGGAACTATCTCTACAAACCAGGCTGTCCTAGAGCTCACAGAGCTCAGCCTGCCTCTGCCTCCCTAGTGTTGGGATTAAAGGCATGTACCACTCCTTTCAGGTCTATTTACTGATTTTTGCGTGGTTGGTTATTATTGCTATTAATTTTTAATAGTTATTTACTATTAAATAATAGTATTTAATAATTATTTACTATTTGCCAGGAAGAGTTAAGCCAAAGATATTACAGTAAGGGGAACAGCTGACTAAAAATGGTTTCCATGGTCACTGAGGAATTAGTGAGGGCTGCTGGGCTCCAAGCAGCAGATGTGACAAAGATTCATGTTGCACTGGTGTCATTTGGATCTCGGTAATAGGGGATGTTTGAGCAACAGCCAGGAATAATGGGGGAAACAGCGGTTGGGGCAAGGTGCTCAGGATGGTATGGAAAGCTCTCAGTGTGAGGATGGCAGAAGAAGGCAGAGGGAGGAAGCATGGCTCAGGGTCACCACTCAGAGGTGGGCACTCTGTTACTGCCCCACTCTCTCCATCATACAGTCACTACGAAAGCTGGCTGACAGCACCTCCAACACAGTCACACTCATGTCTCCACATTCAAGCCACCTCTGCCCAATCTGGATCCACAGGAACTGACAGAATGTTGAGGCAAATATTGAAACATGAAAGATGTAAGAGGATCAACTAAACTATAAGGGATAAAAGAGACAGAGACTGTGGGTGGGGACGATATGGAGACAGAGACTTAGTCCAAACCCTTCCTGCAGGCTTGAGGATGGATGGACAGACGGACAAGCATCCAGGTGGGTATGTGCCTACCGAGAGAGACTGTCAGCACAGTCTATCTTACAAGTGTAGGCAGCCCACAGCTATGGCTCTCTTCAGTGCTGTTCTTTTCAAATTTTGTCTAGCTGTGTGCTCTCACTCCTCAAACAAGAGAGCTGTCAATTAGTTTAACATCTTTCTTCTACACAGATTCAACATGCTCAAAAAAAAAAAGTCTGAAAATTTTCCCATTCATACTCTGAACTTTGAGAATCACTCGTCATCATTTCAACATGTTGTGTTACTCTAACATAGCTGTTTTCTATCCTCATTGACAATCAAGTGAATATTTAAGAACCATCAAACTTGAATAATGGGCTTAAGTGGCAACAGAACCCTTTCCCCCTGGCATTCCACTTGCTCTTCTATTCCTCCTCAGTCACGTTGTTTAATTTCTCATCAGCTAAGCATGTCTGCAGACTAACAAAGCAATCTTTCCCAGAGGAGCCTCTTGTGTAGTTGAAGATTCTGTTTACCTGTCTGTATCCTCTAGCACATAACCACAAATGGATATACTCAGCTAGCACAAAAACACTGTGTGTGACAGTGAACCAAATGAGGAGGGCGCTAAAACTTAGCACGGTAGACATTATAGACACTGTACTCCCAGAGAACTGGTTCCAGGATCCACCCAGGGAAACCAAACCCCATAATGCTCAAACACAAACAGAATGCAGTATTTGCAGATACTCTAGGTATGCCCAGAGTATTTTAAGAAATCTTAAGAATGCCAGAGGGACAGAATCACCCACATCTCCTGTTTCCATGAGGCCAGCTTTGGTACAGCTGCTAAGACAATGCCATACCCAAACAACCCTCACGAGCAGCTTCCTTCTCTTGAGCAAGAAGGAAGACGGCAGACAGAGCCTTACTTAGAAGACAGAAAACTCTACTCCTCCCTTTAATCCCAAAGCTTTCTACCTTCTGAGTGTAAAAATAAAGAGAAGAGATTGTGACAACAGATGCCTTCCATTACACTCTTTTCTCTGTATGTGTTCTATTTTTCTGTGAACTTAAGAAGGACTCTTTGGAATACCAAACCTGCTCCATTCTTGCTTTGGCAAAGCCACACAGGTCTTGAAACATTAAACCATGATCTTTCATGTTGTCAAGTATAAAATTTTTGTGTCATTTTTATCACTTTTGGGTGGGACTAGCCATTAGTTAAATAAAAATTATAATTTGAGTATGATGCTACCAGGTATGTATCTTAGAACTGTCTAAAGAAAATAACCTAAGTTATGCCATAATGAGACAGCAGTACTGGGAGTTTCAATATGAGATTTGGGGAGGAAAAAGAATTGGTTTGGGTTCCTGAACTTTTAAGCCATTCTGACAAAGATGCCCTGTATTAGTCTCCAGATCAGATGTACTTCACTGAGATCTGCAGTGGGCCTCAAGGGCAAAGCATCACCACCCTTGTACTTGTCTGTGCATAAGTGTCTCTGGGAGTCTGGAAACAGGGTAAGTTATTCCCTGGTCTACTAGCTAAAACATCATAATAGCTACTTAAGAACACCTGTTCTAATGTGCATGACATTAAGAGAGAATTCCAAATTCTTTCTTCTCCATTTCTTTCTTTCTCTTTCAAAGCCCTCGATCTTATTCACAGAGTAGAATTAAGAAATGTTCCCAAATAAACTATCCTCTCAATTCCATTTCCTCACAAGGTTCTGTGGAAGTGTCTAAGCCCTTACAGTACATCAGAAGGCAGTGCCATTACACTTTGTCCCACCAATATTATACAGTCTAGGTTACAGTGCTTTCATTCTAAATGAACAGCCAAACCATTATTAAGAGGTAAAAAAGGTTCCTCTTCTGTTTATGTAGCCAGAGACAGACATTACAATTTACACAATCACTCTGCCACCATGCTGTTTCAAAACATTTCCTCAAGTAATTTTGCCCTAAAACCTTCCTGTTTAAATACTTGCAGACCCTTGCACTTATTTGTACACTCAGTCACCTTGCTTTTGAACAGAAAGCACTGGGACATTACAAGTAACCATTTTCATCTCTTCATCTCCATTCCCAGTCACCAAGCTAAGTCAAAACAGGAAAGACCTTCAGAACTAACAGACCAACCAATCAAAGGTTTGTAAAGCAGATAAGTCTACAGAAAGCTGTTCAGGAGTTAGAAAGGTTAAGGTGGGCATAAATAAAAATCATCCACAAGACCAATTTGGTTTTACTGTGCTCAGGGAAAAAATGAACAACAAGATTCCCTGGGAAAAGTTAAAAAAAAAATTGCTTTAATCAAATAAAATACCCTAAAGGGAAAGCTAGAAAATGAGTTTGGGATTGAAAATGGGCATGGGAGGGCACAGAAACCCAGATAATAAGACTGCTGATAACACAGACCTCAACAGTATCTGCAAAGAAGGGGGTGGGGAGACACTTTCCATCCATTACACTGGTACCTAACTCAGTAGGTACTATAATAGTACCACAGTGCGATATGGGCAGGAGGGTGGACACAGTCTACAGGACCTAGAAATAAACCTATGAAACATATGTACTCCTAATTTGTGGCGATGATAAAAAGCAATCACTAAATCAATGAAATGTCACCTGTGAGCAAATACTGCTAGAGAAGAAGGATGTTCACAGAATGAACAAACAAAAAAGTGAGTGGTAACTTTTAGAAACAAATCTCTAACACACAGAGCAGGAGAAAGACTTACTTGTATGACACCACATCAAATCTATTGGGGGAAAATTATCACTCTGAAGCCAATAAAAGTTTAAAACTTAACCACTTGAAAGCCAAAGTGAAAAGATTAAAAAGGACCCACCATAGGGCCCAGGATATTTAGGAAAGGTGCATCACACTACACATTTATCTAAACCAACAGAATGTACATCACTGTGAGCAAACACTAATGTTCAGGTGAAAATTACCTGTCCACAGTTCTTGAATTTAATAGCTCTCTAATGGGGAGAAAAAGTATCCCTGCAGGCCAGAAGAGGGCACCAGATCTCATTACAAATGGTTGTGAGCCACCATGTGGTTGCTGGGAATTGAACTCATTAGGACCTCTGGAAAAGCAGCCAGTGCTCTTAACCTCTAAGACATCTCTCCAGCTGGAAGGTAACTCTTAATTTTTTTTTTTATTGTATAGACATGCACATGGGTTTCTGCACTGAATATGGGTGATCATGGAGAACAGAAGGCATCAGAACCTCTGCACCTAATTAGAGCTACAAAAGGTTATAAGATATCTGACACGAGTACTGGGAACTGAACTTGAGCCCTTTGGAAGAGGAGACTTCACTATGAACTGCTGAGTTATCTCTATAGTCCAGGAAGGCTCTCTATGTGTAAGGTCAGAAAATATAGGGAAAATCTGTGTAATTTTCTCAGCTTTGCTGCAATTTTTCTCTAAAAACAGTGTGAGTGCACACAAACACACACAATAAAGACAAGTTATTGATTGTGGGAAATATTGAAAACCCATAGGTGATGAAGATCTAGGACTTCAAAGAATACTCAAGTACCACACTTTAAAACGCTAGTAAAAAATTATCTAAAGGCCTGAACAAAAGTTATCTGACTAAATGTGGCAGACAAGTACATGAAAACGTACCCAATACAAACTGATATTGGAATTATGTAAGTTCAAAACACAATGTGCCCACTATACTGCCTTCACAATGGTTAAAATACAGCTGCACTGCCAAGTAAGTACCAGCAAGTACGTGCTAACTCAACCATTTTAAATGCGGGGGTGGGGGTGGGTGGGTGTCAGATCTAAAATTTTTAATACTCAAGAATGTTACCTAGGCTTTATTGGTTAACTGTAATACTAGAAATAGAACCCAAGACCTCCCTTGCTCCTGCCAGGCAAGGTACATTCCCAGTCTGGTTGTGCACTCAGACCAGAAAATTCCACAGTTTCAAATGTTCAGATTTTGGAGAATTTTGAATTTTGATTTTCAGATTAAGATGTTCAAGCTTGAGTAAGGTGGTAAGTAAAATGGTAGGACCACCCTTGGAAGCTGCTCGTGAGTTTCTTACAGAACTAAACATCCAACCAGATACTATCATCTCTGAGTTTTTACCGAGAAAGAAATCCACCCAAAAGTGAAACTCTATAACAATCTCTGCTGTGGGATTATGCTCTTGTACTTTGTAAATATTTGTTCTTCCTACTGGTTTAATAAAATGCTGATTTGTCAAGAAGGCAGACAGGAAGTATAGGCAGGACTACCAGAATAAGAAAAATCTAGGAAGAGCAGAACAGTGACACCAGCAGAAGCAGAGGCAAGAAGACGAGAATGATGCTCTAAGAAAAGGTACTAAACCCCATGGTTAATCATGGGTTAGTTAAGAGAAAGAATTAACAAGTAATATGCCTGAGCCATTGGTCAAACAGCATGTAATTAATATAAGACTGTGTGATTATTTGGAATTGCTGCTCCGGATCTCAAGGCTAGCCTGGGCCACAAACTCTGACTACAAATCTCTGCATGAATATTCATAGTAACCTCATTATGGTAACTAAATTTAAAAGTAACCAAGATGTCCTTTAACATATGAGTAAAAAAAAAATGAGGTTAAATAACCCAGCTACAAATCTGTATATTCCAAAAGTGTAACAATTTTGAAATAACAAAGTTTCAGAATCTAAGATGAGATTAGTAGTTATCATAAGCTAAGGAGGATAGGAAAAAAAGCATGAAAAAAGACAATATGATTATAAATGTTATATCGTGGTATGGGACCTATGGCACAAGTATGTGTGCATGTGTGTTGCTGAGAGGACTAAATGAAGCGCCATGTGTGTGTCAGTCAACATACTAAGCTATAGCCCAGTCCTATTCAATAAGTTTAGTGTGGTGATACATAGCTAAGGTTTCTACTGCTGTAATAAAAGCAACTTGAGGAGAAAAGGGTTATCTTGCTTATACTTCCACATCATTGCCCAACATCATCCAAAGAAGTCAAGGCAGGAACCTGGGAGCAGAAACTGAAGCACAGATCATGGAAGAGTGCTGCAAACTGGTTTGTTACTCATGGCTTGCTGACACTGTTTTCTTATACAGCTCAGGACCCAAGGTTAGCACCATCCACAGTAAGCTGGGCCCTCCTACATCAATCATTCGTCAAAAAAATATATATATATATAGATATATATATTACACAGATTTGCTTATAGGCCATTTTTATGGAGACCTTTTCTAAATTGAGGTTCTCTCCTCTCTTCTCACATGACTCTGGCTTGTGTCAGGTTGACAGAAAACTAACCAGCATACCATCTTACAATGGTGATGAAATCAAGTCCCCAGAGCCACATAAGTGAGTACACATAAAACTGGGGAAATGTGAGCCTGCTTGACAGAGTGCATCAATGCCAATATCCCAGCTTCAGTACTACACTGTAGTGCTGTAAAAAGCAGCTCTGGGAACTTGAACTATGTGTCTAAGGGGAGATCCAACCACATTATTCCATAAACCCACACTGAATCTATAACTATTTCAAATATTTCCAATAAAAAATCCAAGTGCTTAAAAATAAATTCTTTTAATGCAGGCTCTGTAATGCTCAATGACACATCAGCATACAATACTAGCAGAGTGATGTCACTTAGTGAAAATGTGGACATAGGATTAAACATTCCTGCATTTAAAAAAATTTAAAAAATTCTTGACAGTTGTCATCTTTGGGGTGCCAGATATGCTCATTTGCTGCAGTGTGACCATGTTCTGTTTAACTGTAAATAATTGTCCCACCTACTGGTTTAATAAAAATGCTGATGGGCTGAAGGCAGACAGGATGTGTGTAGGGGGCCACCAGACCAAGAAAATTCTGGGAGCAGGAAGAGCAGAGAAGAGATGCCAGAGAGATACTACTGAGACATCAGATGAGATGCCGGCAGGCACAGGGGAAAGAAATTGAAATGCAGCTGAGAAAAGGTATCAAGCTACATGGCTAAACAAGACAAGGCTCATGGGTTAGTTTAAGAGCAAGAGCTAGCTAGCAATATTGCAGAGCCATAGGCTTATCAGCATAAAATTAATAAAAGCTTCTATGTGTTATGGGACTCTGGGTCAAAATCTTGGGGCAAGTCCAGCCCAGAAACTTTGTATTAAAATTTGCTTTTTAATTTTTCTCAAAAATGTAATCTATTTTTCAAATACTCTATAGTGAATATATTTTATATTCTATTATTACTAAAATGGCTTTGTATCAAAAGAAGAAAAATCATATTGTACATATTTCACATGAAATACAATGTTAAGAAATGCAGCTTAGCTGAAGGCTAAAATATTTTCAGTTTGAATATGTAAGTAGCAATTTAGAAATGGTAATTAATACCTTAAATATAAATAGACACCTTTTTCCATGCAGCTAATAAATTTGCCCTATATATTTGCTACTTTCATTCAGTCAATTCTATTAATTCAATTTTAGCATCAATAATACCTTCAAAATTTGATAAATTTTGTATCAAAAGCTAGTGTGGTAGCACGTCTATAACTTCACCATCTACGAGGTAGAAAAAAGAGAATCAAGAGTTCAAAGCCAGTCTCAGTTTCCTATAGGTCACTGTTAGCCTGTCTCAAAACAAAAACAAGAAACATCAAAATACAAAATGTAAGATCTAACAAAAGCCCTTCAAGGAATTCACAGCTCCTCACATCTCCATACAGCTGCTGTTGCCATTCCAAAGTGATATGTGTTCTACAGAGCTACAGGGAGAAGGACTCAGCTGGAAAAGCACAAGTCAGTCTTTGATTACTATGATGGCTATTCTTGGTTGTCACCATGAGGCAGGATGACACATGCCTTTAATGCAAACTTTGAGGTTAGAAGACATACCTATAATCTGGGTCACATCTTCTGCTGGAAACCTATGTAAGTACAATGTAAGAAGGAAGAGTTTCTTCGTTCTTCACCTGCTTGTCCTCACTCTGCTAGCACATCTATTCCTCCACTGACACTGGAGCCTACTTCTTTAGGATTCCAGCATGAACAAAAGATCTGCTGGGACACCCAGCCTCGTGGGACTGAGCAACTACTAGATTCTTGGACTTTTCCATTCACAGCTAGCCATTGTTGGACTGCAGCCTGTATGTCACTCCAAAAAATACGCCGCCCCCGCCCACACCAGTGTGTGTGTGTGTAAGGAAAGAGAGAGATTCATTCCATAAATTCTGTGACTCTGAGAACCCTGACTAATTCACACTATGTCCCCATCCTTAGAATGCTTCAGATTCTTCATAGGCCTCCACTTAACACCCCTTTGCAGAACAATGCAAAACAAATCTGTCAGTGCAAATATGGCCACAGTGACTTCTCTCCCAATTACTATGGGAACAAAATGAACAGCAGAGAAAACACCTCCAAAACGAATGCATTGGCTGCTCTCCTGCCCTGTGCTATGCTGCTACAATGAGTCTAATTGATTTTTCCTTGGGCTCTGGAAATCTTGAATAAAGCATAGGTGATCACACTAAACTGAAGGCTAGCCTGTGGCCCATTTCATTTACTGGCCTTTGGGTTCAGGGGCTGCCAACAGATGCTACATCATCCCAGGAGACATTTTGGCAATTCGTATGTGAATGCAGAGAGAAAGGGCTGGAGTTATAGCTCAGGGGTAATGCACTTGCCACTAACAAGGTAATGCACAAGGGCCTAATTTTGATGGCATGTTCTCAAGCAAAACAAAAAAGAATTCTATCTCTGAATATGGAGAAGAGGAAGTCTGCCTTAGTAACTTGAAGGTAAAACTAGGATTTCATAGGCAAAGTTCTGATGACCTGGCCATGAATAGAGACTATCCCAGTAGACAGTGAATGAAACACCAAGAATCTGAGCAGAAAGTCTTTTCATCAGGTACTCATAAAGGCAAATTATGATTTTATCGCCTATGCGTGTGCACAGATGTATGTTTAGGCTGTGTTCCTTCAGGAGTCATCCATCTGGCTAGCCAGAGAGCCCCAGGGATTTACATTCTCAGCTTCCCTGGTGTCTTACTTTGTACTGCTGTGATACAAACCATGCTCAACAGCAACCTGGGGAGAAAAGGGTTTACTTTGTCTACATATCTTAGTTATATTCCATCATGAAGGTAGTAATTCAGGGCAGGAATTAAGCCAGGAACTGAACACAGCCCATGGAGGAACACTGCTTACCAGCTTACTCCCTACAGCTACCTCAGCCTGCTTTCTTATACTCCCAGTACCACCTGTCCAGGAGTGCCACCAACCAAATTATGCTGGGCCCAACAGAATCAGTCATTAATCAAGAAAATGTCCCACAAACTTGTCTACAGACAACATGAAGAAGACAAATCCCCAACTAAGCTGGCCTCTACCAGGAGACCCCAGCTTGTGTTAAACTGATAAAAAATTAATATTTGTCTTGGGATTTGGAATTACAAGTATACATCCTCATGTCCGGCTTTTTTGTTTGTTTGTTTTTGTTTAAACATATATTCTGGGGGTTGAACTCAGGTCCTCACACTTGCATTATTAGCATGTTACCAACAGAGATATCTTTCTAGTCCAAAATATGATTTTAGAAATGTATTTACTTTATTTTATGTCATACACTGTATGTGTGCATGGTGCCCAGTAAGGTAAAAAGGTTGTTGGCTACCTTTCAACTGAAAGTATGGGTGGTTGTGAGATACCATGTCAATTCTAGGAAATGAACCTGGGTCCTATGCAAGGGCAACAAATACTATTAATTTCTGAGCCATCTCTCTATCCCTCTAAATAACAATTTTTATGGTTTTAATATTCTAATATGTAAAAGTCATATAAATTAAAAGGATCTTGGGGCTAGCAGCACGACTCAATGGATAAGGATGTTTGATATACAGTCTGAGGACCTGTACTGTATCTGTAGCAATCAGTTTTATGGCTGAGACTCACAATGACTTTGTGTAGTTTCTAGAGCCTCTCTGTTTTTAGTGTGTATAAGAATAGGAGTAACGAACTTAGCAAGTGGCTTGAAATGCATATTCTCAAACATTACCTGGGAACTGCTCCATCAGAATAGGCACTGACAAGATACCTAGGAAGAGCTGCCTCAAAGCATGTTCTTACACACACTTCAATACACACCATTCACCATCATCACCTTTGCTTTGTTTATTTCCTACAGACAGTTTAGTCACTACATAATTTTAAACATTATGGAAATCAAAATGATATATTCTCTATTAACCTACCAGAGGTAAATAAACAGAACTCAAAAGTATACAGAACAGACTCTGAGTGGAAAGCTACAAAACAAGAAACAACACATACACTGCCAGCTCTATACATTTTTTTTTTTTTAACATTACCGTAGGCTTTGAAAGTATAGCAGAACTGCAGGTGACAGCAGCAGGAGGAATAACTGAGATTTTTGTTCTACCATGATTTTGGTCCCAAGCCATTCCAACTGGAACGATGTGAGACTGTGTCACTATGTGGTTGATATCTAATGCAATTTACCAGACATAGACAAAAACACAAAACCCTAAGACCCAAGTGCCGGTGTCTTCATGAGAAAACACACACTCTAAGAACACTTCCAGTTAACGGTCTTCTCACTAGACAAACAACCAGCTATCACCTCCCACAAGGAAACAAGTCTTCACTTTTCTCTAAGAAGATTTTCCTTTGAACAAATCTAAACCTTTGTCTTCAGATTCAGTTTCTTTTCTCCAAAATCTAATGTTTTTCCTTTTGTTTCCTTGTTTCAGCAAATAACAGACCCTATCACAATCTCTGAATTCTATGGAAACGACAAAGTTAGCAACTAATGACACCAGGCCCCTTGGGAGAGAAGGGCACAGCTTAGGCTGCAGCTTCCCTAAATGCGACCTGTTGGGCACTTTGCAGTTCTAAGGCCAGCCTTGAATTCCTTGCCTTTCCCATTTGATTTGTGACATATCCATTTGTTTACTCTGTCTGCACCCAATTATCTACCAAACATACTTAGCTGCAGCTTAACAACCTAGAAGCTCAATTAATGAAAATCTTTACTTAATTAACAGGAAAAGAGGGTTTCACAAAATGATAGGCAAAGGCCACCTGCTTTTTTTTTACCTACCAAAGCAAAGGATACTTCTCTGCTGCTCTGCCTCACAGCACCTCAACTTTCTTCTACAGAACACAGTCCAAGCCCCATTCCAGACTCTGCACATGGCCCTACCCGAGGAGGACATAGTCCTTCACACAAAAGACAACAGGGGCCCCAGCCCAGCTGTGACTACCACACAACCTTTCCCAACAAAGAAGGCATGAAAATCACGTTACCATGACCAACCAATGACATTTCAACCTGAGATTACTGGGAGAGCAGGAAAGCTCAACTTCCACTGTGGAAGCAGAGGGATCAGTGGTGTCTATTGGTTTCACAGCTTCATTCAACACCAAATGAATACAGAGGGGGAAAAACAAATACCCCCCAAAAAAAAACCAAGACAAAAAAATGGCAACAGAATGTGCTTGGTCCCAGTGACACACATCTTTCCTGGCATAGTTTCACTGTTTTGAAAGCCAGGTGTAGTTGGTGAACTGGTACTTGCAATGAAATATTGCTGCTTCTTTTTTCAATGGTTCACTCGAGGAGAAAGAAACAAAAAAGCTAACATAAACAAGTACATGACAGTATCTACACAACCCTAACCAGTATAGTGATCTGGTTAAGAAATCTGTAATCAAGCTGAGAGTGCTAGCACATGCCTTTCTTTAATCCCAGTTTGGAAGGCAGAGGCAGGCAGACATCTGTAAATTCAGCCTGGTTTACATACATACGAAGTGCCAGGCTAGCCAGGACTACATAATAGAAAGAGCTTGTTTTAAAAACAAAAATCCTGGTAATCTGAATGATGGTCACAAATGCTAGGACACAGTAAGTATTATGATATGAGAATGTGCTGTTAAATAAGCCTTACTTTTAAAAGCAGCAAAATTTGTGAACTCATTTTAGACTGTTCAGAACAACTATGACAGTCCACATGCCAAACCCCAAAAGGCATGACAAATTAGCATGCTAAGGATCTGTAATGTTCTGCATTTAAGAAATATGTGACTACATAATTTTACATTAAAACTGCTGGACAACTACTTTTGGTACATACAAGACAGATCATTACACTCAGGTGAGCCCTGAATGCCAAGGTCTGATACCCCATCTAAAGAATACCACTACTGTTCTAAGTCTGTGGCGTGCTGGTAACAACCTTTGATTTTCTTTTTTCTTTTTTTTTTTTTCTTTATTTATTTTGTATTTATCAAGAAAAACAGTAAAATGAATTTAAAATGCTGATAAGTTAACAATAACTATAAACAAGATAAAAATCATAAGCATGACTTATCAAGGGTGATAATGCAAATAAGATTGCTACACATATATTTACTTTGTGTCCAGCTTTCCCTCTGAATTTTTTTTGCCATCCCTGTATATCCCCATTCAAGATCTCTTCCTCCTCCAGCCACATCAGGTCATTTTTTCTTCTCTACAACTCCCCATCCCCTCCCTGGGCAGGGAGCAGACAGTCCTATGGTCCCACTGACCCAATAATGCTTAGATCAGTCTCCACTCCTGGCAAATCCAGTTTTGTCCCCCCTCCCTCAAGAGTGAGTCAGGTGTTCCTACACTTGGAGTGGGATTCGAAGGGTCAGTCCAGGGTGTTTCTGATCCCAAGCTGTTCCGTGGTTGTGGATTGCAGCTTGGGCATGATTGGCTTTTTTTCTTGTTTGTTTGTTTAGAGACCACTAATGAGTGAGTACATCCCCTGCTTATCTTTCTGAGTTTGTGATACCTCGCTCAGGAGGATATTCTCCAAATCCATCCATTTGCCTACGAATTTTAGGATATCATTTTTTCTTACTGCTGAGTAGTATTCCATTGTGTAGATGTACCACAGTTTCTTAATCCATTCTTCAGTTGAGGGACATCTAGGTTCTTTCCAGGTTCTTGCTATTACAAATAATGCTGCTATGAACATAGTTGAGCTAATACCTTTGGAGTATGAATGTGCCTCTTTAGGGTATACACCCAGAAGTGGTATTGCTGGGTCCTTGGGGAGATTGATTCTCAATTTTCTGAGAAACCTCCATATTGCATTCCAAAGAGGCTGAACAAGCTTACACTCCCACCAACAATGGAGGAGTGTTCCCCTTGCTCCGCATCCTCTCCAACATGGGCTGTCATCTGTGCCTTTTATCTTAGCCAATCTAACAGGTGTTAGGTCGTATCTCAAAGTTGTTTTGATTTGCATTTCTCTGATGGCTAAAGATGATGAGCACTTTTTCAGGTGCCTTTCAGCCATTCGTAGTTCCTCTGTGGAGAATTCCCTTTTTAGATCTGAACCCCATTTTTTGATTGGGTTATTGAAGGTTTTGGGCTCTAGATTCTTGAGCTCTTTATATATCTTAGAGATCAGTCCTCTATCACTTGTAGAGTTGATGAAAATCTTCTCCCATTCTGTAGGCTGTCGTTTAGTCCTATTGTAGCCCTTCTATACACTAAAGATAGAAGAGCTGAAAACAAATAAGGGAAACATTACCCTTCATAATAGCTGCAAATAGTATTAAATACCTTGGAGTAACTATAACCAGAGAAGTAACAGGCCTATTTGACAAAAATTTTAAATCACTGAAGAAAGAAATCGAAGAAGATATCAGAAAATGGAAAGCTCTCCCATGTTCCTGGATAGGTAGGATCAACATAGTAAAAATGGCAATTCTACCAAAGGCAATCTGCAGATTCAATGCACTGCCCATCAAAATCCCAACACAATATTTTTTGGACCTTGAAAGAACAATACTCAATTTCATTTGGAATAACAGGAAATCCAGGATTGCCAAAACAATTTTACTCAACAAAAGAACCTCACGAGGTATCACCATCCCTGACTTCAAGCTATACTATAGAGCTACAGTAATAAAAACAGCCTGGTACTGGCATAAAAACAGACTTGTGGATCAATGGAATAGAATTGAGGATCCAGACATTAACCCAAAAACCTATGAACACCTGATCTTTGACAAAGAGGACCAAAACATTCAATGGAAAAAAGATAGTATATTTAACAAATGGTGTTGGCATAGCTGGATGGAAGTGTGTAGAAAAATGCAAATAGATCCGAGCCTGTCACCCTGCACAAAACTCAAATCCAAGTGGA
>PVIH01001908.1:0-22129 GCA_004025045.1 Sigmodon hispidus
GAGGAGGAGGAGGAGGAGGAGGAGGAGAAGGAGGATTCCACCAGGTAGCAATACAGGTCTACACAAAGGAATGCAGAACATTAGAGAATATGTTAGCTATTCTTGTCACTTAGGTCACTTTCAAAGATTATTGGCTGAATGAAAGGACAAAAGTGTCATGTACTTTATAACAAATAAAAACTAAACTTTTGATAACAATGGCATAAAGGTCAGGGGGAGAGAGACAGGCGTAGAAGTAACCTGCTTCCACGGTTCATTAAATAGCACAAAATGCAAATTAAACACAAAATAAGCAGAAGAAATGAAATAATCAAATCAGAGCAGAGGGAGAAGACACTCTGGGGTGACAACTGTTTGCTTTACTGATGGCAGTGACAGTTTGATGAACATGTATGCATGCCAAACATCAATTTCAATAGCTCGAGCACGGTGCTTTGTGTCAGTTATATCTCAGTACAGCGCTTAAGTGAAGACACAGAGAAAATTACAGAGTAGGGTCAATCTCGGGCCAACTCTAAGACGGGAAAATAAAACTGCTTCCAGAAAACTCATGTTGCCTAAGGAATATTTCATAAGCTTCTGTGTGTATCCCGAATGTAAAAACCTGCAGAAAAGGGAAATTGTCAAGGTGAAATATTTGCAATTGTAATATGCCTAAAATGATCTTTCTGAAATATTTTTTCTGATAATCCCTTCAAAATTTTCTAAGACAAGGCCCTCTCAGTGCCGCCTCACATCTCTGTCTTTCTCTGACCCACTGATCTCTGATGTGAGATGGGGCAAGAAAAAAGGAAGCACCAGTATCTGGGCTCCAGGCTTTAATTTGTATGCCCAGTTTCTACCTGGAAAACAGATACAGGTATGACAGTTCCTACCTGCTCCACACTAGCACATCACATGCAACTTAGCAATACTGCAATACACCTATAAAATGTCAACGATGTCACACTGTGGTTGCCAGCTCCATTTTGTTTGTTCATTTCTGTTTAAAAAACTGTAACTTACTATGTGCTTATTGTTTCTCTCCTTCACATAGTCACATTTATTGAATATTTTTTTAAAAAATTATTTGAAATAGATAATGGATGGTCTAACAAAATAAACCAAAACTTAGTAATTTAAAAGTTTTCTTTAAAAGAGGGAATCTGCAGCTATCTTCTGAACCAATTTATAACCAGGGTACTAGGTAGTGAAGATGCTAGATTTCCTGGTTTAGCATTATCATAAATCATCTAAAAACTTCCACATATGCAGAAAACCACACGCAGATGCCATTTAACCTGAATTGCACAGTAGGTATTGAAATAGACAGAAACCCAGAGACACAGGACCAAGAATTTAATTAATTTTGTAGATAATAAATGAACTAATGCCCATTAAGAGATATATTTGTTTTTCCTTTTAGAAAAATTGTTGTTATAAAATGTTGAGATATCTGTTTTGGAGGTATTCAGTCTTTAGTTGGTACATGCTATCATGTCAGTTTGAATAGAAGGAAAGCCATGTCAGTCATGATAGTCTTTCTCAATTTCTGTGAGAATAGTCTTGCTATGGTTGATTTCAAGTTGAATCTGGAAAAAGTACACAATCAGTTCTTCTGAGTGATCTGTGATAGTCAGCTGTGAGAGCATCCATGGAAAAATATCTCATGAGTGACTCTAGCTCATCCTAATCTCTAAAAATAAGTCCCCTAAGTCCATGTATTTTAATCTTTCTGGATGACTCTTCAACTCTGAAAGACATCCACCTGAAAACATTGTCTTTAGGAGACATTACCCAACAACAAGTATTTGAAATATTGGGCAGATTGACTTGTTCTTTCACAGAAATGTAGTTATTCAAAATGACCTGAAATTAAGAGTTTATTGTGAGTTCTTTCACAAAGGAAAAGTAAATAACACAAACAAGACAGAACACTTTAATACTGATCCCAGACAAGGTTGTTAGTAAGAGGGGAGAGCGTTGGGATAGAGACATGTGATTCTCCAGTCCCAGACTTCAAGCACTCCACTTTTAAGTGGAAGTGTGGGCTTCTGTTTGTAATTTTCTTAGGGAGCAATGTCACTTTGCATTAATAGGAATTAACAAGGGGAGGGAAAAAGCCATCTTTTTGTGGCATTGTCCACAAAGAGAGACTTTCTCCCAAGCCATCTAAGGAAAAGTAATAGAAGAAAAGAAATGTATTAAAACTGGAAGTTTCAACAAAAGGGGAAGAAACCAAGAGCAATAACAGCTCCAGCATTTTAACACAACCACAGCAGAGAAATCATCGAAGGAGTAACAAAAGAGCAGACATATACCCAAGTTCTGAGTCTGACTGCAGCTGGAGCACTGAGGGGTCTGTGTCCCACTGCAGGGTCCTAATGGTGCAGCACAAAGGAAAAAGAACACAGAGAATTAACAAAGGGGGAGAGCAACAGAACAAACCAAACCGTCATTCTTCAAGGCAATGGCATATACGGTACACACACAGAACATCCCTCCACCCCGGGGATAAGGACAAGAATGTGAGGAGCCTGCCTTTCATTTGAGTAGCTGCTTGATATGAGAAGATGTGGCTGTGTCTATGGAAGAAATCCAAGAGCCAGTTACTCCAGCAGACCACACACACACACACACACACACACACACACACACACACACACACACACACAATTTGTACTACAAATTGATTGACTGGGGTGTGTGAGCTTCTTGGAGTGCTAAGCTTTTTCATGGAATGATGAGAATTAACTACACAGACAAGGACATTGGCGTCTGGGGAAGTCAGACTAAATGGAGCATGACTGCAGGGTCTGGGGAACAGTTGGCTTCCTCCGGTCAGTTACTACAAATATCGTGCCATTATATTTGAAACCAATGAGTCATTTAATCTATACAGATTGTACTCAAATGGCCTCAATGTTATCATTTGTCTCCAAAGTGCCAGGGATTAATTATGTCTAATACCATCTATGTGTTTCATAACACATAGCACAGAATGTCAGTAATTGTGAGGGCATCAACTTCCCTTTCTATTAATAAACTGAGATAAATATCCCATAATAAACAGAGTATACACAGAAACCTTCCTCAGGAGGCTTTTTACATTTTTCAACAAAGACACTGTCCCAGTGAAGCAGGCATGAGATTTTTCTGAAAGGCAATTCACAGATACTGTGTCTTTGTCATTGGGCATATGCACTTCAAATCTGGCCTGACTTAACCAGCTGGATGACACTGGGGATGCTGTTGAAGGTCTCAGCCCCCATACCCTTTTGCTTCCTAAAAATGTATGCTAAAAGGCAATGGCCTCGGCATCTCCTGAGAAATCATTGAAAATACAGGCACTTAGTTCTCACCCCAGACTTAATGGCTCCACAGTACAGCTTCCCAAGGTTCTCAGGTCACTGTGAGCATCTTCAGGTTTGAAAAGCCTTGCTTGGTTTCCTTGCTGTAAAGACTTACACTGGCTTATAATGCTATGTGTGCTGTGCTTGTAGTATCTTCTAAACTTTCATGTATGGCTTCTGCTCCCCTCTCCTCTCCTCCCCTCCCCTCCCCTCCCCTCCTCCCCCTCTCCTCTCCTCTCCTCTCTTCCCCTCCCCTCTCCTACTTTAGGATAAGTTGTATCTGCTTCTTCCAACACATACCTTCATGGCTCGGGAACATGGTTCTTTCAAACATTGGCTCCTATGTTCCTCTCTCAGAGACTTTCCTTTTCTCTCCTAGTTTTAAGTGGTACTTCCTTACTATGCTCATTTCTTTCTTTTATTCTGCTCCCCCTTCTCCACAGTCCTCATACCTTCCTGAGATTTCATTAGATATCCCTTTATTTATCACTGACATTGTCTCCATGGCAGGTGCAACCACATCCCTGGACAGGGATGTACCTGGAACAGCACCTGTCACAGGCACTAAATTCATGCAATATCTGCTGAATGAGTAACTGAATGAGTCTTTCTCTTATGCATGGAGTAAATGCAAGTCTACCTAGAAAGTGCAAACAACAATTTGATAACAATAGCTATGCTTATTACTATCAGCAATTTTTCTTTAGTCCCTGCCCTCCTTGCCTGGGAGTTCCATCAGCTCCATCTGCAAAGGCAGAAGAGGAACTTGCAGAGATTTTTCTGTTGAGCACTGGCTGTGGGCTTGGCTTCTTACCTGAATGTTATGAAAGACGGTCGTTGAAATCCAGTGTGAACCTTACCTGACCACTGGTTCTTATACCAGAAATTCAAAGCTTTAAGGTTTGTGAAGATGCCCCAGATTTGTGTTTACATGCCATTTCTGGTTTAAAAGTGCTGTGGTAGCTTGGGATTTTACATTTTGGACAAGTTTTAGGAGATCTGAATGCTGCTGCTCTGTGAATCACACTGGGCATCATGTTCTTGACCTTGAATCTAAACTACTGTGAGGGTTCAGTGAGACCTAAAATGCGGACTCCAACTACAAAATTCTGCTATAGTAGCCCTGGGATATTTGTATGAGTAACAAGTTCCAAGGTGGTTAAGTACAAGGCTGACTGTAAGACAGTTTTCAGGGAGGCTGGACAGATGGCTCAGTGGTTAAGAGCACTGACTGGTCTTTTAGAGGATCTGAGTTCAATTCCCAGCATTCACATGGCAGCTAACAACTGTCTGTACTTCCAAGATCTGACATCCTTACACAGTTATACATGCAGGCAAAGCACCAATTCACATAAAAAAATAAAAATAATTTTTTTAAAAGACAGTCTTCAGGGGATGAGTGGGTAGATGAAATCTTTTCAGTTGTTAGCAAATGGAAAGCATCATTTCTATTCATCTCCACCAGCAGCTAAAGTACAGTTTGCAGGGTCCTGGCCACTGCCAGCCTAAAGAACCAGAATGTCTGGGGCAGGATTCAGACATCAAGATGACTGAAATCCCTCGTAATACTTCTCACATGCAGCTGGAGGTATGAACCTCTGCTTTGGACCCGTTCTCTGCTCAAGGAAAGCAGCTCTTCCTGGTCTAGATGCCAGCTGCACTTTGGTTCAGACAGTAGCAAGGATGGAAGCCATTATAAACACTTATAGAGATTTAACATAAGGGCATTGCCTCTGTCACAGACAGAAAGAAGTGCAGCCTCTGGCTCTAACTGACTGAGAAGCATTTCCATGTTAGGGGTGGACTCAGGTGATAGCTAATATGTCTTCAGGTTTTGTAGAGATGCAGTGACCTTTCTTAGAATTTCCCAGTCCTCTCTGCATGAGAAGAATGCAGTTATAAGCAGTGTAGCTCTTTTGTTACCTATTGAACCCACTGCACCCTAAGAAGACTGTCTTTGAATTTCTATCAGACTCATCTACTAAGAAGTAAAGATTGTCTGATGTTTGAATTTTAAAACACTTACTGATTTTAAACTATGTGCATATGTATATGTCTTTGTGAGTATGTGCCTTTGTGAATACAGGCATCCTTGGATCCCCTGGAGCTAAAGTTATATATGGTTGTGAAGCTGTGCAATGAGGGTGCTGGAAACCAAACTCAGGTCCTCTACATAAGCACATGCTTGTGACTGCTTAGCTGTTTCTCCAGCTCGTGGTGTTTTCCATTCTAGTCGGAGCAAAAGAGGTGTTATATGCAAATAAATGCGTGGCAGCCATGTCCTGCTCCATCAAACATTTTATTCGGTTAAAGAAACCCAGGTATTACCAGAAAACTATAGTATGAGAGGTAAAGTCAAGGGTACTACCACATGTGTTACTTTTATTTTCTTTTCATATTTTCTATTATGACCTATGCAGAGGTCAGATTTACCCAGAGTGTGCCTTTTTTTTTTTTTTTTGATTTTAAGTAAAAAGGAACACAAAGTCAGTTCCTTAACTAGGCAAACACTGGTTTGTGTTTTCAAAAATGGCCTATGTATAACCCTGTATGAATTAAATTATCTCTGTGCAGACTTACAGAGAAGCTACAAGGCAGGAGACCACATCTGAATCTCGGAGGTGAAACTTTTGGGTTGTGGGTGTGGCTTTCGTACCATCAGGCAAATCTCCTATATCCAACACAAGAAGGAGGTGAACTAAAGCCCTTTAGTATAAGAACATTAAAAGACATCATTCTGGCTTGTCATTCTCCTTTTGGAATATTTTTATTGAGTCAATTGACATAGCTCACTTTGCAACTGTATCAAGTTACTCTATTATTGAAAGCAACAATACAGCTTATTGAAGGATTTGAAGTATTTCAGGGAATTTATAGAAATAAAAGTAATACTATACGACATTATCATACCCTTTTTCATGTAAAAGTGATTGCATTTACTATGACCTTAATTTTATGTTTCAGTTTTTTGGAGATGGTTCATTTAATACACTCCAGGGCACTTTTTTGATCAGGACATCTGTTTACTTATTCAAGAAACATTTATTAAGGGCCTAGTATATAAAACACTGTGATGAAGGTGTAAAAGAATTCAAACTATGGAGTGATAGGATGTATACAAATGGCTGTATAGGACAAGGTAGAAAGCAAAGCATGACCCATCAATGGCACCCCAGGTATGCAGAGGGCCACAGAACTGATGCTTAAGAATATGCCATCTAAATATGGACATTCATACTTAGTTATATGCTGATAACATATACTAAGAAGAAAACAGTTTCCATTAGTTGTGTAGAGCTTAGCATAGTTAAAAATTTCAATTAACAATTGCCATAAATGGAATTCAAGGTAAGTCCCTCTGCTAGGTGATATTTCCATATGGCTGGTTGGGCTATGGGCTGGGCCTCCTCTGTCATTTGGGAGTCTGAGTAGGAGACACATTTTCTCCATGGAGATCAGAGATCCTATTTGACTTGGCCCCGGGATGACAGAGTTAGGTTTGAATAAACACTCACTGTCACTAGTGCCTATTTTATTGGACATGTTGACTAAGTGACTCTATGAGGCCCTGTAGACTTTAGTTGCCAACTGGTTATTTGTGGATGCCTTCTTGGATTAACTCTCCAGTGATCTATGATGAGCCCTCAAAATGGACCTGAAGTTTGCTCAGATACTGAATAATCTAACAACCCCTTCCCTGCTCAGTACTAAGAGACACACTGGGGGTTGCAGTGATAGACATACCAAGGAAGGTTACTTTTATCAGTTTTGCTTAAAATACTAGACACAGAAGCCTCCCATGTCATATAAAATAGTCACTTCTATGAGTCCAAAAGTGTCAGATCATATTCCCACTCACATCTAATCATAAGAAGCCTACCATGTTTACAAATAGAAGGTCATTTTGTCTTTTTTGTGTATTTTTTAGAAAACAAAATAGACAAAACATAAAAGAATTTAATATAGCAGTAGTTTAGTAAAAATTAGCAGAATTTTAAATCTTTTATACCCTTTACTAATTTATATCTCTCCTGATAAGATTCCTTCTTCAATGGTCTGATTTCATTTACTCACTTTCAGCTTATCAGAGAATGATTAAAAATTAAAAAGAACAGTCATAAACCTTGTATATCTGCTGGAAATATAGCTTAGGTAGGAAAGACATGCTATCCAAGTTACATATACAAGGCCCATTGGGAAGTAATTTCTTCCTGTTCAGTTCTTATGAAGAATGGTAAGAAGGGAAACTATAGTTGGTATGTAAAATAAGTTTTAAAGTTAATAATAATAATAAAGAATAATAGTATCTCTCATTTTTCCATCTTTATTACACACCAGAGTAGGAAGCTTTAAAATTCTTCCCCCAAATCATCTTCGTTATCATTCTTTCTGGGTTTGGGCTAATAAGAAAGTGTCCAATATGTATTTGGAAAACAGTCGCTAAGAACTGTTATTTGTGGTCTCAACACCCAGCACTGAGCCATTGCCACACTGCTTTTGACATTCAAATCAGTATAGTTTTGAAAGTGATATGCCAACTGGCAGCAAGAATCATAATTGTATTACTCCTGGACAGGTTTTATTTCAAGAAACTTGGCCCATAAGTAAAACAGCATTAGAAAGAATAGTGTCACAGAGAGAAGAAGATAATGATGGTGGTGATGATAATGACAGAGATTAAAATGACAATTTCTGTGTCATCAAGTCCCATGTTCAAGTTCTGCTTCTCATCCTCAATCTCCTCATCCACAGTACTGCTTAATCTGGACTATTCCACTTCTTCTCCCTTCTGTGCCTTACCTTAGGTCATTGGCTGACCCCCACATCCTCATCACTGTTGAACTCTGTATCCCACCTTTTCAATTGTGTGTTGGATACATCAGTGGACAATCTACCCTTCCTTACCTCATCTATCTTTCTGTTACTTATTTATTCCTGCAATCCTAGTTTAGACTTGCAGAATTTCTCTATCTGATAAGTGGTTAAATGCCATTTCCAAGGCAACACTAAATACTTAAGGGCACTTTAAAATCCATCATATCTCTCAATCTGACACATTTATTAAACTGATGTCAAGTAAGAATGGTATTTAGATAATGAGTTAATGTTTTACTTCTCAGTCTCAATTATTTTTTTATTTGGAACTGGCATTGATGTGGATAAGGATTTTCTTATGTTAGAAACAAAATTAGATCACAATATATACTCACATCAGATTCTTTTTTGAAAACATCCTTTCATAATTTTCTGTGTAAGAATCCTCTCCCTAACACTTGAGCCCTAATACAGGACTCCACTGTGGCCATGTGAATCCAAAGGGATGTCCATCTGGGCTGGACTCAAAATTAAGTGAAGAATTTCCATCATACTACAAGAATATGCTCACTTCAATTTTACACAGAAGCCCACTGCCAAGCAAGTGGTTTCTCTGGAAGGAGGCATAGCATCCATTGCCAAAACAGATGCTTGATTTGTGAGTAGTGCCATATGAAGTGAAGACAGAGCCATAAGGGTCAAAATTTTAACTAATCAGTTAATGTGCTACATAAGGAGGAAAACAATCCTATATTGCAATTTTAGTTGCCCAAAAGAGCGACCTTTAATTTAACTTTTAAAAAATTTTTAAATTTTAAAAAAATTTAACTTTTATTTTTTTTAATTATATGTATGTATACCTACGTGTGGATATATACATGTGAGTGAAGATGCCTTCAGAGGCCAGAAGAGGGCAATAGATCCCCTGGAACCTGAGTTACAGGCAGTTGTAAGTTGACTGTTTTAGATGCTAGGAACTGAAATCAGGTGAGCCATCTTTCAAACCAGAAGAGACTGAATTTTAATCAGCTTTAAAACAGTGTATTTAGTTTCTCTGACACCCAATGAACTGATAGCATCCTGTGAAATTCTCATATACTGATAATGTACAATTGTTTGAATAAATACAATTTGATATTATCCAATTTCTCTATTTGGTTAATCTTTCACCATTATTAAATCCTTAATACATTCCTGTTAGTTTCTAATTTATATGGCCAGAGATATTTTTTTATCAAAGTAGGTCAAAAGTCCCCAAGCATTATGTAGCTTCAAAGAGTCCTAGAGAATCTGATTATGGATAAGAATAAGTCCTGAAGATAATCTGTTGAATGTTAGACCCTTATAACTATTCTTTTTCTGAGGCCATTCAGAGATCCAAGTGGTGTCCACAGGCAGTCAGCAAAAGTTATCCACAATCAACTATTCTAAGCCATTTTCATTTTCTCAGATGAGTGTTCCCTGGGTGGTTGATCAGAGAAGTACAGACTATACCACATATGAAGATTTTATGCAAGTATTATGTCAACAAAAAAACCTGATTACCATCTCCATGGAAGACTAAACTTCTAGACCAGAAATCTGTGCTGGATTCTAATCTGAAATCCATGAGGGTCTGGAAGCCAGGCACCTTCTCATGCTTTTCTTGTGAACTCTGTTCCATGCTAAATGCTTCAGCTGTCACTTCTTTTTCTGCTGCATTCAGGGTCACCAGGGGAAGAGCCTCATTTTCTTAAATAGCTGATGTTCATACATGGGAGGATAGGTATCAATTCCAAGTATTATGAGATTATGTTGAACGTAATTACGGGACTTGGAAGATGATATTGATATTAAAGATAAGTTGAAATAGAAAAATAAAGATACTTGACTAGAAATAGATGAACTAATAACCCACACAGGTACTATTGATTACATATAAGATGTCATAAATATGGTATAAAACATATAAAGTAGGGTGTTCATCTCTTGTTGTAGGACAATGGTGTTTTTTATATACTTATTTTGACTTATTTATGTTTTATAGTTATATTAAATGCCCAAGTAACATTTCAATAGTGATTATTATGAATAAAATATCAGGTAGTTAGAGAGATGGCTCAGTCAGAAAAGTTCCTGACACATCACCTTGAGGATCAGAGTTCAGATTCCCAGCAAGCCATGGAAACCAGTTGTGGGATACATGTCTGCTATCCAGTGCATGAACTGGGTGGGGCAGAGAACAGGGGCATCACTGCATCTCATTGGCCAGCCAGTCCACAAGATTGATGAGCTCAGCAACAGACTTTGTCTCAAGCTACTAGGGAAAGAGCAATTGTAGAGGACAGCGTACACTAACCTCTGGCCTCCACATACTCATTCACACTCACATTCACATGTATATGCACAAGTGCAACCAACAAAGAGCACACATACTCCAAAAATAAATACATGGAAAACTGATATTCAAATACAAGTTGAGTTGGAAGAAATGACCCTATTTATTGGAAAATAGAACCTTTAGATGACGATGACACTACAAATGGTCAAGAAATAAACAAAATACCAAATAAACAAGGTAGCAATTAATATTATTATTATTCTGCATGCCATTTATTAAAAATAAACATCAGAGACCTCCTTTTCTGACTATGTTGATTATTGCGTTAATGTGCTATGAAATGCTGAAATGCTGTTATTATTACAATAGAAGATTGTACAACATTCAATTACCTTGTGAGATTTTTATATGTGAAGTCATTTTGGAGAGTTTTTATATAATTCAGCCTTAAAAGTTTAGGGTGAACTTTCTGAGATCAATACACATTCTATATTTTTCAGGGCAACAGAGCTGTTGGTGGAACTCTGTTTTTGAAAACTTAAAGATCCCACAGAAAAACAGGAGGAGAGAATAAGAATGAAGTTCTTTATAAGCAACCATTTAAATAAAAAGAAATGCTATGGGCTGAATATGGTCATGTACATAGTACATTAATTTCTGCTTCGTAATCTGAAGGTACATGGGCAAGGCTTTGGTAATTTTATTGCTGTAGACTTTTTTCTAGCCTTGTCTTGGTGTTCAAAAATTTTACACCAATTTAAAAAATTATTTGGATAAAGATATAAGTATGCTTATCAAAATTGATAATGACATCTTCATGCTCTATGAGAAAATTTTAGAATTTCTCTTAGAGAAAATTAGATCTCTTTCCATTTGGTAAATACCTAAATCAAAATTTGAAAAAGCATATGACTACAATAATAATAAGATCTAATTCACAATTACTATGCTATGCTTCTTCCAAGTGCTTTCCAATATGAATTTGACTCATTTTCAGCTCAATTGTCTGAGGCATTTATATTAATTATTTGAGATAATGTAAGGCATAGGTACAGCTTATGAAAACTCAAATAAAACAGCACAGGTCAAAAAAGAGCTTCAGTTATGTTTTGTGTGAATGTGAGAAAATGGCTAATGCTCACGATGCCTCAGTGATGCCATTGATAAAAATGGGGGGGGGATAATTGATTCAGAAATTCAAGAACATTCTCCAGATGCTGACTACATGAATTTTCAAATTCAGTTCCCATTTTCAAGAACTTATCACTTCTCAGGGAAGATACAAACTCATAAACAAAAGTCATTTTTCCTTCAAGGTCTGTGAAGTATACTTTCTTCGATTGTAGTGCATAAAAAACATTTCCTAATGTGTTCAGATTAATATTCTTATCATAGAGAGAAAACCGCTTAGTCTTGAAGCCTAGAAATGGGGGTTTAGATTCTTCAAGTACCCCCTTAACTGTGTACTGAAATATCTATACTTTCCTCTTTAATCTTTTAAAACATTAGACTACTTTTGAATTTTTAACCAATACTAATCAATTATATTAGCATATAGTATATATATATATATATATATACTAATCCTCTATGCTCTGTGTGCTATTCTACCTGTGTATATTAAGGCTTTTTATAAGAATATCTATGTTTATAAGTAAAATTACCCTTTTAAATGCTTTATTAATATAATTAAGTTTTTAAATTCTAAGAGCATGCCCTTTGTTCATTATGAATAACTTAGAACTAGTTTATTGATTATACTGATATCAATCAAAAGAATGAGAGAAATGTCACAAATAGAAGTTGTGAATGAGAAGTGGCCTATAGAAGCAAAATCAGAAATTGTAACACAAAACAAATCATAACACCTTAAGTTTTAAAATATTGAATTCACACCACTATAATTGGGCATTATTTTATATTTTTATTTAAAGCATTTGTTGCTCTCAAAATGAGTAAAAGGGGTTTTGTGAACTTTTTATTTATAATGAAGTGTTTTCATAAGGACATGAAGTATGCCAATTTCCTTCTGGCTCTCGGAAGACATTTTTAGTTTGAGCTTTAAATCTTGGCAAAGGAATAGAAGAATTTATGTGCACCATGAGGTATGAACAGATGTGTTAACTGGATTTTGAAATCTTTTAAAAGATTTTATATTCTAAGCAAATAGAGAGCAGGGATGTCAGCACTTTCCCAGGGGGAGGTTCTGTGAAGTGTTAGAGATGATAGTAACTATTTTTCAAAAATTTCACTTCTAAGTGAAAAACAACTATTTAAAATTGAATTCTGAAAACTGAAATATGATGTTCATGTACACTGTAACACTCATCTACTTTATTAAAACAAAACCACAAATCTGTCTGGAATTTTACATCCAAAAGAAGGACAAGGCATCCTAAGCTATTCCTAATTTATTCTTCTCAAAATTCAAACTTCATGCTCTGATTTTCAGGAAATGATTCTTTCTTCCAATGCCAGTTTTCTCACATTCCAAGGGAAGCAGCCTGTAGCTGGGATCTGCTCTCTGGCCCCCAGTTATCTACTCCCCTCAGAACTTGGCTATAGTGAAGGAAAACTCACTGGTGCTTGATTGGGATGGGAGGACTGTCTCCTTCCCTCATTAGGTTAAAAACAACAAAAATACAAGCATTTAAGAAGGTGAAGGAAAGGAGAGGTGTCTTATGAAGAGAATTGGCCCTGTCCTCAGAGTAGTGACAACACAGGCCAGCTTTTTCAGCAAGTTTTCCAAGCAGCTCATCACCTGTGAAGTCAGTCATAGACTTTCACGCTGCCAACTGCACCCCATGAAGCTAAGCAGAAACAACACAGTAGCGTCTTTGTACAGACACAGTCAAATGCCTTAACGAGAGGCCTGTGGAGCCCCCAAGGAATGTGATTGCATTATTCCAGCCCTCAAGTAAATGTTAAATATTATCCAGCTATGTTGTTATTACCATCACCCCTCCAAAACCTTCTGAAGCATTCAAAGCAACAGATGACAGAAGATATATGTTGCCCCAAATCACATTTGCTAAAATAAACCAGCTTTGCCCCACAAAAGCCTGTACTTTCAGTCTTCTAAAACTGAGAGCAGTGCCGACTGCTTCCAAAGGCCTGACAAAACATGATATTCATGTTAGAGAACACCACCAGGCAGGTACGCCTGAGGAAATTCTCATCTTTCCATTTTATTTTTTAAAGAAAAATACAAGCACACTGCTCAGGCCAATTCGGGATGATTCTCAGGGTATTTTCTGGTGTGTGTGTGTGTGTGTGTGTGTAGCAGAGTCTCACTCCAGCTGACCTTGAACTAATGACCTCCTGCCTCAGCCAGTCAAATGTCTGGGTTTAACAACGTACCTCCATTTCCTGCTTAACCACAGTTTCTTCAACTAAATTGTCTAGTTCTCTATGAAAATAGTATACTTCCAGAAGAAAATGCATACAAAAATGAGTTGTTTGGAGAAATAAAAGTGCAAGGTTTTGCATCTTTTTCTCAATAAAGCACATGATAGTTAGAAAGGTCTTTAGGTAGGGACAGGTTGAAATGTACATAGACAACCAAAAGGCTGACTTCTCAGGAGTGCAGTGTGGAGAGTGTAGAGGATGGCCATTTCCTGTATTTGAGGCTTCAGTCAAGTATTTTATGACTTTACCCAAATTAAAAATCACAGCTAGAGATCACACACTGCAGCCATGGGTCACAGGTTCATGTCTGCTTTTAATGAAAGTGATTTCTAGCTTCTTGTGAAAAACTGAGAGATGTGGGAAAAATGGGTCCACCTTTTTACCGAGCTTAAGTAGCTTGAACTGGAGGAAGACTACCTGAATTTGAACGGGGGGGGGGGGGTGCAAACTGGTCATGACAAACCTCCACTCTACAATCATTCATATCATCTCTTGGGGCACCTGTGTATGGGAATCCTGGAGAACATGATTGACGTAATTTTGACTCAGTCAATGGTGTTTATTTTCTCTCCACCCATTTACTCTTTAGTTTTCCTTTCAGGGGTCAAATTAGAGCATGCCCACATCCTGTCTCAAAAGTCTCTGGACACAGAGAGTGTAATGAAAGTTAGTGAACACCTGCTAAAACTTATAACAATAGCAAAGCTTAAGGACTGTGTTCTCAACATTGTCAGCTCTCTTAAATAAACTAGATGCTTGAGAAATTAAAAGTAGGCCAAGAAACCAAACCAAAGGTAAACAGTAGAAAGCTAGGTATATGTTTGATGGAACGTTGGTCCTTCTCTGTTTCTTTTAGGCCTAAGCTAATGGAGATGTTTACATTTATTAAGAAAGATGCATGGTCTTCAATGAGCCAACTCAAGGAAGGGCAATATTGTTATTTCTAGTGTTCAAAAGTGCTACCCTGTTGCTAAATATTGCAACTCAGCATGAATTATGCATGAGCAAAAATATCACATGTGCATGCAGATCTGATGGCATTTTTCCTGTTCTCTTGTGTGATTGACATCCAAACATAGCCCTTTAAAAGACAATTCTTACCTTGTTAATGGCCCCAGATCTCCCGAGTCTTGGCTTCCAGCTTCACTGGGAGTGCTCACTGATTTCGAAGAGGGAGACATAGGGGTTGGGACTAAATAATGAAAATAACAGGTATCCCATGTTACAAGATGTAGAGGCTGCACTGGAGAAGAGCAGTGTCAAACAAACCAAAATAAATGGGCCCAAAGTAAAGTGGTTGTATGGCCAGGAGTAAGTGAGATGGGATAAGGAAAAAGAAAAAAAAAGGAAAGAAAAGGAAGAAAGTCAAGTGAATCTTTTATATTTTGGAAAATGGAGTCTGAAATGAATTTAGACAGAATTAACTTAGGGAATCTGAGGCCATGTCCACCTAACGAAGTAAAATGGAGAACCACAATTGCTATCCAGATAGTCTGGCCTACATTTCTCCTGTAGGAACTATCTAGATCATTCTAATTCTTCATTTTATTTTGTTAGTATAGATGTGACCTATTTAAAAGATGAGGTGTCTATAAAACTTTAAACATTATAAAATGGACGAGCCTAATTTTAATTTTAAATGCCCAAGAAGGGCAGGAAATCTGTTGAGAGTCTAATTTAGAGAGAAATGTATGGGCTCATGATGTGTAAACAACTTTGTGCTAAGACCAAGTGACAGAGAGGAAGGATAAATGTTGAGCCTGGTAATTTAAAATCTCTTTCAAAACAAAGGAAAATGCCAGCCTGCTTTATTTTTACATTTAATGAAGGGTTTCATCTAAGCCTGCCTTCTACTTCATTTGGGACTGGTTTTCCGTTGTCTCTGGCAGCCCCGTAGATGTTGCAAGAAAAAAGTGAACTGTCTGAGGGTGGAAGAAAGATGCTCAAAGAGTCAGGTCAGCTAACAGCCTGAGCAAGGAGAATAAAGGGAAAACTAAGGAAATGGAAATGCATCTTCTTTCTTCAACCTTCACATTAAGCCAGATGTCCTTCTGCCACTGACTACAGCAAATAGGCAAGATGTCTCCAGGCCAGCCAATTTAGGAAACTCATACCACACATGCCAAGGAAGCCATGTGTAGAAAAAAAACTTCAGTATATGAGTATAGTTTTCTGTTATTCCTTTTGGTTTCAACTATATGTGATTTCCTTTTATTTACTTAATAGGGTAAGGAGCTTAACAAGTTGTTTTTTTTTTTTTTCCTCCAAGTCCTGTACTACAATGACATAACTGTCCTGTCAGGGCACTGAGCATTGTCACATGGCTCTTCAGTTAATTCCCTGGTTACCCTTCAAGAGGCAGAGGACAAGTTGGAGAGATGGATGAAAAACTGTCACACTGGAAGGAATTCATGGGTAGCTGAGAACATAGTTATGGACTGGGGATATTCAAGTATTTTGTTTTTAAAGTTTAATCATCCAGCTTTATTCAGGGTAAGGGATAATAAGATATACCGCTGCTGTGTTTAATCAGTGTTGACATAGCAACCACATTTCAAAGACTATTTTGAAGCAAAAATATAATTGATCGATAGATGTCTAATTTACATGACATTTCAGGTAAGTACAAAGAAGTTTGCCAACCTCTCAAAGAATATCTACCAGCCAAATCCTCTATAGATTACATCTTACATAATAATAAATTAAACAAAATCTAGTTTTATGAGGGCTTATTATGGCATTAGAGACATGATTTTACATATCACAGTTGAGATAGAATAAAATGCTTTTTAAAAGTATTTTAGTTTCATGTTTATGCATTAAATCATATTTTGCAGTAATTACAGTTGGCTATATTCTTTTTTCTTGCTTATACTAATAGAAATAACTGCTGTACATGAGTAATTTTTTCTTAATTTAAATAACTATTAATTATGAGAATAAAAAAAATTTATTTTAACATAGAAGCCAAGAAAGGAATTAAAAGATGACACATTTAAAACAGTCCTGACATTGTATTTATTCTTATTCATCATTTAAATGGTTTTGTTTTTTAATATGTTGGTTATTAGGCAGTTTTACAGACACCCTCAGATTATTTTTTAGAAGTATGGAAAATAAAAATAATAACAATTATAAAAAGCAACACATGAAAGATATACAAGCGAGTGGCAGAACAGGCACATGCAAGCTACCTTTGCCAAATGAAATAAATGGTTTGATACCCAAACCTCAGTGATAGGAAGGCCCCATGAACAACCAAGTAGAAATGAATGAGTTGGAGGAGGGGCGTTGCAATGGAAATGCCAATCGACAAGGAAATGAAGATACACATGCCAAATAAATTTAAACTTGTAGATTGGCTGCTAATGTTAAGGTTTATCTGCATGTTTCCCACTGAACACTCTATTTTCATCATGTAAGAACTCTATGCTTATTGTATTCGCAGTATTTATAAGCAGATTAGCATTTTCTCTCTAGACAAAGAAAGGTTGGGATTCAGGAGTAGAAACAAAGAGCAATCTGTTAATGCTTAAAAATCCCAAGCTGTCTTGTATATACTCACTTAACAAGTATAAATTAGTCTGCTGGTGACATAAAAGGAAGTTATGAACATATAATCAGCCAGTACATCAGCAGCAGCTGCTAATGACTGTAAGCATCCTCCCCATCTCCTTCCAGCCCTCTCAGTTCTAGAAAATACATGCAGCTTGGACAATAAGCCCTAGATTATTTTAAACAGAGAAAGCAATAATAAAGCTAATACTTAAACACACAGTAATGCTGGACATGGTATAGTTACACAAGTTTTGCTGGAGAGGCAGTAATACAAGCATGGGGAAGTACCTAGAGGGGGCTCCGGCGATATGCCAATGCTTTGCAGCAAAGCTTCGGTCTCTCTTCGTTTGCGATCCAGATCGGAGTCATCTTGAACAGGTTCTTTCTTCTGTTGTGTATCTGCCTAAAAGATTTTAATGCCAGCAAGGAAAGTTAGTGGCATAACTAAATGCAAGCTTTTCCTTCATGAAGTGAAAACCACCTGCAGCAAAGAGCGGGCAAAGCTCTACATAGATACAGTTTCTCAGGCTGGTGAGATGGTTTAGCAGGTGATAGCACCGGAAGCAAGCCTGGATAGCAAAGTTTGAGTTTTATACCTGTATGGTTGAAAAAGAGCCCGATTGTGCACTGGGCAATGGTGGCCCGCCCACAGGAAGGTGTATCTCTGAATTCCAGGCCAACCTGGTCTATAGAGTATGTTCAAGGACAACCGGGGCTACACAGAGAACCTTTGTCTCAAAAATCAAACCAAACCAAAAAAGAACTCACTTGTGTGTCATACAAAACACATGCATACAAAATATATTATTCCACTTAACTGTTCATATGTCATTATTTCTTTATCCCCCATGGCCCCTTACTAATTTCTTGAACTCTGTGGGTATTCCAAATTGCACACTTCTGCAAAGAGTCAAAGCATACAACCACTTGTATTTTCTGGGTCTGAGTTACCTCACTCACGATAACTGCTTTCAATTCCATGTATGTATCTGATGATTTCACAATTGCTTTTTAAGAGCCAGATCATTTTCTATTATAGAAATGTACCTCATTTTGCATTTATCAGTTGATAGACATCTAAGATGTTTTGATTTCTTGGCTATTGTGAATAAAGTAACAACAAACATGAGTGAACAAATATGTCTGTGGTAGGATATAGAGTCTTTGGGCGATATGCTCAAGAGTGGTTATGGCTGCTTCATGTGGGAGATCCGTTTCGGAGGAGGCTCCACACTCCTCCTTCCAAAGCTAAGAGATCTGTGTAGAAGAAGGGATGGAAAGATTCAGAAGTAATCAATGACTACTGTGTTTGACCAGTACAACAGAGATGTTTCACATAATAGTTCATAGTAGTTATGACAGTTTTCACAGAGGTGAACAATCTCAAACACATAAAAATACAATATGGGGTGGGAGAGAAGGCATGAAGCCCCTCCCCCCCAGCTCTGGAGCTATTGGCAGCTGAGAGTTGCTGGGGAGCAGTTTTCTTTAAGAGTGTGGTACCTGGTATGTAGATCGCACTCTAGTGCATGACCACACACCCAAGAATATATAAGCAGCAAAAATGAGTTTAAAAGAAAGGGGCCTGGGTCCTCGAAAAGGGGTACATGTGATAAAAATATTTTGCATGGAATTCTGAAATAATTAAATGTTTTTAAAAAGACGACAAAGGGAGGTATTCTGAATTGAATTGTAATTAAAGGTATTTGCCCAAATCTGCAACAGGAGAATATTGCTATGCATCTATTTCATACCCAACCTTTATGAGCCCACAGAAGTGTAGCTGTCTTAAAGGCTCCCAAGCCAACTATCCTAATAATTATCAGACTTCCATTATTTCCTGTTTACATTAGGTATCCTAGCAGGTAAATTACCTCAATGAGTATAATTAATTTCATGTGCCTGAGGTGGAAAGCATTCAGGGCAGTTTGGCTTGCCCCACACAGTATCCTACAACCCGATTATAAGACAAGTAGTATTTTTATGTGGTTCTGGGCCAGTACTTCTGTTCTTATTCACCTTGGCCTTAAAGTGCATTTCCATTTTTGCAATCTGTATGTCATTAGGGAAAGAACTGTCATCTGGGATCTAAATAGAGCTGGAGAGAGTTATGAATAATTTCAGCCTTCTTGAGTCACACACCTCCTGTCCTCTGTCTGTGAAGATATTAAAATGCACATTTTTTCCCATTGTATTTTAAAAACTGAAGCATAGTCTAATGTTAATATGTACAATAAGCAAAGAGAGAGCTGATGAAAAAAAAAAAAACCCACGAAGCTGTAGAATGAGGATCACTACCCATATTCACTTTTCATAGAAGGAAAGTAGAAGGGAGAGATGTAAGAAAATAGACTTACTACAGGTGCTATAGAGATACAGGTTAAAAAACTAAACAAATAAAATCTGTTTTAGTATTGAAACTCAGAGTAGCATGGGATGTCAGAGACGGACTAACTAGCCACAACTGGACTCTCAGTTTTATTGATAGCAACACAACTGTTCTGTTTACCAGAAGGTGACTATGCCTGGATTAGTTCCTGAGGTACAGTCCATAACAAACACGTATTTGATTAATGACTTGGTTGCGCATCATTTTATGGTCATAGAACCTTAGCTGAATGATCTTCCAGGTTAATTTTTCTCAGCCACATCCCATTTAGGGACCTCTTCCTTCAGAACACTACTGTGAGAACAAGATATTCAGAAGTCTAGAAACCCAGAGCTCATAAAAGCTCTTTCTGTCAACAAATATGTGTTGGGAAGACAGTGTCCATGGAAATAAGATGCACTAGTGGAGTCTTGACAGAGCAAATGGAAAGGATCTGCCTAACCTTCCCTTTTGAATGAACTTGGGCATAGTAGACCCAACTTTCTATTATTGCATCCTGTGTGGAAAGGTACAGCTTTGATTTGGCGTTGAGATTTAATCTAATTTTAAATGGTAATCATTCAAGAAGTATGATAGAGGTCAAATTATGTGTCAAAATGGGAAAACACACAATGTACTAGAACAGTATCTCCAAATTTCCATTTCTTTAGCATAGGTATGTATGCAACTCACAGTTTTGCTTTTTTTTTTTTTAACAAGATTATTATTATTATTTTACATTCACTTATTTCGGTGTGGGACTTCAGAGTGGAAGTAGGCACATGCTGTGGCATGCACGAAGAGGTCACAGGAAAACTTGCAGGAATTCGTTCTCTCCCTCCATCCACTACATGCAATCTGGGGCTCAAACTCCGGCCACTATTCTTGGTAGCAGGTACATACATCTGCTGAGCTACCTCACAAGCCCACAGTTTGTTTGTTTGTTTGTTTGTTTATTTATGTAATTATTTGTGTGTATATGTATGTGTGTGTATGAGAGAGGGAGGGAGGGAGAGAGAGAGAGAGAGAGAGAGAGAGATTGATTGGGCATGAGCCTGTGCCCTTACACAGCTTGAGTGTAGAGGTGAGAATGCAACTTTTGGAAGAAGATTCTCTCCATTAGCCTGTTAGGCCAAGGTCTCCCTTATTGTGTTTGCCATGCTGTGTACTCCAGGCTAGATTTTTTCAAGTGGATTCTGGAGGTTGTACTCAGGTTGTCTGGCTTGAAGGGCGGGTGCTTTTATCAAGTGAGTCATCCTGGCAGCTCTATTTTTGGCTTTCTTAATTTTTAAGGAATAAATCCTCATGCTGGGCTATGCTAATGAGGATACATGTTTATCTGAGCTTCCTGAAGCCTGGGGAAGCTCCAGATGCCCAAAGATGACCACAGGAACTTCATAGTAGATGAACAGAGCTTTTTGGAAACAAGCCAGTTATCATTTAGTGCCCTACACAAAACAAGGTGTAATCTATTCAAAGAGACTATCCCTAGTGCCCCGGTGATGACTCCAATTCTCTCCAGTAAAAACTACAAAATCCTGACACATTTTAATGACTCACCGTGGACTAATTTGGCAATATAGTAATTAAAAGGACAAAAGTTGCCTTCCCCAGAAAATGATATTTTTTGTTTGTGAAGTATAGTCACAGCTGGGACCCAGAGAGCATAATCAAAGAAAGACAATCTGCCAGCTGAGAGCTGTCAATCATTTGTCCAAGATAGCTCCACAGTTATTAGAGAAACAAGTGAAGACAGGATGGAAACCCTCAACCTGTCCCAGCTTCCAGCAATTCAGGATAAGGCCAAGGTCAAACTGAAACTTCAGGGTGGCCCCCATTAAGTTTACCTCACTGCACTGAAGCCAAGTTTTTATGAAACTGGGCCTGTATCTTAAATGGTGGCCACTATGTTTATTTTTAAATCAGATTTCAGCCATGATACCATAGCCAAGGAAGCAACTGTTATCCAATATAGCACACAGTGTATGTTAGACCTGCAGGTTTCACAGCTGTTGGAGATAATCCGCCCAGGAAGTCTTAATTCCTTCTTCATTCTAGAATCATGAACAAGAGGCTATCCAAGAGACCAAAGGAAACTTTGTTCCATTTCTATTCTGAATCTTTTTTGTTTAGGGGTGGAAGGGTCAAGAGAGATTTCTCTGTTTAGCCCTGGCTGGCATGGAACTCATTCTGTAGACCAGGCTGGTCTGGAACTCACAGGGATTCACCTGACTCTACCTCCCAAGTGTTGGAATTAAAGGTGCCTGTCATCACCATCTGGCTCAATTCTGAAGGTTTTGTTTCATTTAAAGTCTGAACATAAAGTAT
>PVIH01001908.1:22229-118294 GCA_004025045.1 Sigmodon hispidus
GGCAGTGGATGGGCAGTGATGGTGGCAGTGGATGGGCAGTGATGGTGGCAGTGGATGGGCAGTGATGGTGGCAGTGGATGGGCAGTGATGGTGGCAGTGGATGGGCAGTGATGGTGGCAGTAGATGGAACATTGCATAACCTTTGGGTCAAAGATTCCAAAGGAATCTGCAGGATGGAACTTTAGATGATCGGAAATAATGTTGAGATCAGTGCCTTCAGTATCTGTCCCAAACAGCTTGTACATTTATTTATTGTGTCTATATTCTTTTGTTTGGCATATACTATATGGTAAATGTATGTTAGACACAAAATACAAATTAGAAAAACTAGTAAAAAAAAAAAAAAAAAACCCTCTCTTGAAAGTTCCTGTCTCCAGAGGAGCCAGAGGTGGCTTTCGTGGTAAAGGACAGAGACATTACAGACAACAGCTGAACAATGTGTGGGTGTGCACAATCAATGGCCAGGTGAAGGACAATGAAGGACAATGCAAGAGAAATGGAACATAATTGCTGTCAAGAGAGTTTGGTCCATAGAGGATTATGTAAACATAGACTGACTAAACTGAAATGCAAAACTTCCTAAGTTTCAACGTGATTCGAGAATACAGCATTTGATACCATGAAACTTTGTTTCATGAAAATACTATTTAAAATATTTTGTACAATATCTCTAATCTATGTGTATAAAGTATTTGTGAAACATAAATGAATGAAATGAATGTATAAGCTTACAACACATTTTCTGCTTGTGTGCATGCAAACATTTCCAAATCTGAAAAAACAAAATCTAAATTAGGAAGTATTTTTGGTCTGAAGCATGCCACTATAGGCTAATTTGACTGGTATGTAATTTTAGATTGAAAAATAATGGGGAAGAAAAGTGTTCTGTTCTAATTCTCCAGACCCTGATGATAGTTGTATACCATAGGAACAGAATGGTCCCCAGGTTCTGAGTGAGAACCGGGTGGCTAGTGACAGGATCCTTTTAAAATCTAGGGACAAAAGAGGGCTTTGCTTATACATCAAGGTTATTTCTTCACTGAAATGAATCAGAATAAATTACAGATTTTGTTCATATATAAATAGTGTACCCTGGGGGCTGGAAAGAAGTATCTCTTATCTCAGCAAATAAGAGTACCTACTATGTTTGTACAGGGGCTCAGTTTGTTTTCTATCTCTCACATCCAGCAGCTCACATAAAAATCTGCTGTCCAATGCACTTACACAAACACACACACATTTTTAAAAATAAATAAACCTTTAAAAACTACTATAACCTCGTGAGCATACTTGGAATATATGATCCCATCTTGATCAAGGTATACATATACGTTATGGTCCCCTTCATCACTGGTCAGTGGTCTCAGAAGCACAGTAAGAACAGTGATGTTTTATTTTGATTGGCATCTCTATGGGATTTTTTGGTCACCTAGGAGACACATCTCTAGGCATATCTGTGAGAGTGTGTCCAGAGAGAAAAATGTGTGGCATGTGTGTCGCATCATCACACAATGGGCTGATGTTCTGAGCTGAATAAAAAAGAGAACACAAATGGGGGACGAGCACTCATCTGTCCCTGCCTCCCAACTGTGGACACGATGTGACAAGCTGCCTTGGTCCTCAGTTGATGACACTGTTTGGGGAGGCAGAGTGGGAATGGTCTTGCTGAAAGAAGTGTGTCACTGGAGGTGGGCTTTGAGGTCTGAACCTCCTAGGCCATCCTGCCATCCTAAGTTTACTTTCTCTGAAATATGAGCCTATGAGTGCTCAGCTTTTCCTGTTGCCATGTCCCCTTCCCTGACCCTTCCCTGCTACAATAGTGATGGGCTCCTATCTCTCTGGAAATGGAAGCCCCAGTACACCTTTCTATAAGTAGTCTGATGATCTTAAGCTCAACCACTGGGACCCACAGAGAGAGGAGTGAATGATCCAGACGTTTGCTGTAGGACACAAATGTCCCACTCATTCACTCACCAAATAAATCAGTGCTTTTTTTTTTTATATATAGATGCTTAAATGGCACAAAGAAAAGAGCTTCTTGACAGATATTAGAGTGTGCAGAGAGGAGATTGAAAGCCAGAGCAGACCTTAAGTACAATACAGCCAGGGCATCCCAAAATTGAGCCCTGATTTGAATCTTCTGAATGGAACTGAGCATGGAAGTGTAGGGCTATGAATCGCTGTTGCCACTCTGAGCTACACTGTCAGTTAAGGAATGGAGACAACAAGTCCTTCTGTTAATTGAATTCCAGAGGCACATGGAGGCCAGAAACATGCAGGTGCTCCTGGAAGCTCTGTTTGCTATGAAGGAAGTGAGACTTTTGTTTCTCAAAACTGCTTGTTGTACCAGAAAAAAGGAAAGGAGGGAGGGGGAGGGGAGGAGAAGAAGGGGGGAGAAAGGAAGAAAGAAAGAAAGAAAGAAAGAAAGAAAGAAAGAAAGAAAGAAAGAAAACAAGCTAGCCTTAATATGCTTGGTTGACCTGTAATTTTCCCAAAATGTGTAAAATGAGAAAGACAGAACACACAACCTAATTTGGAGCCAGTTTCCTATATCACATCACACTGCACAATAAATAATTCTATGAAATTCAAGTTGGATATTAGAATGTCAGTTTAAAAGGAAACCCATTATTAGCAAGGAATAGCAAGTGCTTTAAAGATACAGTAGCTGTTGACATCTGAAAGAAGGGAAACATAATTACATAATGCTTTCTTTGGGCTTCCCATGGAAATGAATAGCCAATCCTTGTCAGTTCTCACCTGGATTTCACTCACAGCCTGCCTATGTGACAGCAAGGATCTCCTAGGGAAGACGATTATGTAGGATTTCAAGGACAAACACACTATCATATCAGTCAGCGTGTGAGGCACAGAGAGATGGGAGAAGCCAGAGGCAAAAATGACTGCAATTATTGAAACATAATAAACATTGCAAATCTGTTATTTTACTCTCTTAAACTTGTAGAATGAAACATTTATTTAGATCATGTGGCATCAAAGCACTTTCTTTTTCTGAAAAAACAAAACAAAGCAAAATAAAACAAACAAAAATCAATTGCTGTGTGGGGAGAAGTCCCAGTTTCTATTTATGTAGGCAAATTATCCTCTACAAAGTTTCCTTTCTAGAAAACTATTCACAAATATATTTGCCATATGGTTTTTGTGCCCAAATGGGTTATTTCTACACTGTCATATAAAATTAAAGAATAAAAAATGCATTCCTCCTCGGGTTGAACTGGTAGAAGATGTGTTACAGGCTTTGGATTTGGGGTCAAAAGTGTTGGGCCCTTAAATTCACCAGGAGAAAAGCTGTTGTGCTTCAGGTTCTTGCTATTTGGTGATATAAAGAAATCTTTGGTGACAGCAGGAATCCCCCCCCCCCAACCTAACACAATGCTCTATCTTTTTATAAAAAATTTAAGTTATTAGTAAAATCTCTTTTACATATCTTCCACTGTTCCCTTCCAACCTCTTCTTATCCACCCAATGGCCCACCTAATTCCCACTTATCCTTGCTGAGGATTCTTTCTTATTGACCATGGGAAATACACACTGTGTAGGAATTTCTGGAAGTCTACTGGCATTGTTTTCTATTTTGTCTTCTAGAATGTTCTTACTGCTATTTTTTGCAAAATAAATAAATAAATAAATAAAAATTTATCTCTTTCTTTCCTTTCTTCCTTCCTTCTTTCTTTTCTTCTTTCTTTCTTCATGCTAGCACAGATTTGACCTACCTCCTGAGTTCTAGGCATTGGGAGGCCACTCTAACCTTAGGCGGTCCATGAAGTAAAACCAATCATTGTTCTTAAAGTAAGGCTAGGAGAACACGGCCCAGAAGAATTAAAGAATATGCAACAGCAAAGACATCACGGACCACTCTCAGGGTTCTACTCACATCCAGTGTGAACGTTGCAGACTTTCGAGCCATGTGCGACCCATTGCTTAGGTGATGCCCGGCAGCACTTACCAGGGAGAGATGACCTCCTTCTTCAGAGTGTGCAGATACACGCTCGCATACTTAATTCTCCAGGATCCTTTTTGTCCTCCTAACTAATTCCTCGGGCCCCAGTGACCCCACAACACCCTGACCCGACCTCACCTCTTTCCTTTTCCGCTCTTCCTCCTTTCGTTTCTTCTCCTCTCTTATCTGCGCCAAGCGCTGCTTTTTGCGCTCCAGCTCAGCTTTTAGGTCGCTCTTGTCAGACATAGTTGCTTCCTTGGAGAAGAGGAGGGAGAAAAAGTGAGACTCTTTTAAGTATTCTTTTTGTATTGTCGCGGCAAAAAAAAAAAAAAAAAAAAAAATCGAGAGGAAATGCAGCTTGCAAATGTGACTTGGGAGTAATAATAGGCTGTATTATTTAGTCTGCGTTGAAGAAGAGAAAGAGCGTAGGTTTGGTCTATCTAACTGTATGTGATTCTTTTCCTATTATGTATCCATAAATGACTAAAGAAATTCGATGTTGTCATCTGGCTGAAAAAGAATAGCAATTCACTTCCAGGGGAGCAACACACTTTCCGTACAAGTTTCTTCGCGGATAAACAAAAGGAGAGAGTGAGAGTGAAAAAGAAATCATAATGAGGAATTCAAGTTTGGATGCTAATGGAGCAATTCATCTCCATGGCACACAAAGAAAATAGTCTGCGGGAGCCCTAGAGAGTGCTCAGCTCAGATGTCTATGGACTGGATAAACTCCTCCATGGAGCTTAAGGAAATTTCATTTTGCCCAACATGGCATTCATTCTGAAAAGCTAATCTTTTTTTTTTTTCTGTAAACTCCTCCCAAATGGTCACAATCTTATCTCCCAAATAACATTTTTTTTATAATCTTTCATTTACATTTTGCATTTGCATACTAAATACAACATTCTTTATTTTGGTATTGACCTCTTTCAAAATGAAGAATGTTGATGTACACAAGAAGTAGGAGCTAACCCTGTGTTGAACTCTTAGGCAAATTTATCCATGTAAGGTTCAATTTTATTTATCTTGAAAAAACTACTTATTTCACATGTATGATTGTTTTGCCTCCACATACACGTGTCTCTCATGCATTTTTGAATCTGCAGAGGCCAAAAGAAGGCACTGGATTCCCTAGAACTGGAGTTTCTGAACTGTGTGGGTGCTGGGACTCGAACCATGTCCACTGGAATAGTGACAAGTGACCTAACTGCAAAGTTATCTCTCCATCTCTGAGGTTTAACTTAAATGTCGTCACAACAATGTTCACAGAAATGGGGCTGGAAGCCTTTTCAAATACAACAGGTTTGGAGAGGGCTGTTATCAGTTACTAATGATTATCAATCACTCTTCCACCTCTCTTCCTGGAAACAGGCAAGGAGGAAACCCATAGAACTGAAGGCTGTCCAGGCACTGTATAGCGGGACCTATAGTCCAGCTTTCATGTACTGTGATCCACTACACACACCCAAGCCCTGAAGTTTAATCTTAAAGTAATGGACACAAAAACAAACCAACCAACAAATAAATAGCAAAGATCTGGGGGCATAGATCAAGGTGAGTGGTGGAGCTGGCAGAATGCACTGGATGCCCCCCAGTACCACCAACTCACAAAACAAGGGAAGATTTGGATGTGCAATCCTTAGGAAAAGGAGAAGCTTGGAGGAATCCAAATAAAAGGAATAGAAACTTCAACTGAAGTGTGTGTGTGTGTGTGTGTGTGTGTGTGTGTGTGTGTAGAAGCAATGGCAAAGCCTAGGAGAAACAGAAAAATGAGTTCTGTTTGATATAGTGGGTCAATCACAGTCGCTTTCTGAAAGGGAAAGGGTCGAAATAAAAAAAGGTATTTGATCAACCTATTCTTGTCCCTGCCTGTATGACAATGGCAGCAGACACAAGAAATTAGGCAAACTTCTGGGAGATTGGTGCCAGCAACATTGATTCTGCTGCACCTGCATAGGGGAGAGAGTGGAATCAGAGGCAGCCATCCAGGCTATGACTTGCACAGTCAGGGGATGGAGCCCTTCATGGGTGCATGAATAATACAGAAGAAAAAGAGAAATATTCTACAATTTAGCTTTGAGAAAGTGAAGAAGATGCCACAAGATATTGAAAGAAGATCAAAAGAGAAATATTTTTTAAAAAATGTTTAAATTGTGCATAGCAACCAACTACCTTTGAGCGTGCTGACATCTGGGTATAGATGAATAGAAATCATAGCCACACAGCTAATACATCAAATTGGAGCTCAAGGCAGAAGCTCTGGAATAAAGCTTAAAGCCCTTCACCTGTACAGATCTTAAAACGAGAGCTATAAATCCATGCCATGTGGACAGCCTGAGAAGACGAGCAGAGTGGAAATGACCACCCGATACCCGCATGCTGCAATGAGGTTCAAAAGTTACATCTTTTGACCATTACTCTTCCTTTATTTATTGAAAAGAGACAGAATTAACAAAAGTGATGTTTTTCAGTGAAATGCTGGTGGCTAACAATGTTCAACAAACAGCAAGATGCGAGATGCCTGGCAGGAAAAAGGAATGACAGTATTTACAAAAGCTGTTTGAGAAGTTACCTCGCTCTCAGCCAATGGGGACTAATCTATTGTAATTTATGTGGGGGAAATTCTTTGGTTAGAAGGATAATATATAAGTAAGAAAATCACAGAGCAATAGCCGTGTTGTTCAAAGCTGAAAGCAGATAGGAGAAACTTCTAGAACATCCAGTTCTGCCCTTCTCCATTTCTCCACACCGCCTCCCCCCACACACATATAATATGTGTTGATTACTCTTATCTCCCATCTTCTCTCCCATCCCAGGTCAACAGCCCTTCTCCTCCTGACAAATCTCTTTCTCACCTTCATACTTTTTTCTTTGTTTTGTGACTCACTGATTTTAACTATGGTAGTCTCTGTGACCAAAGACTTGGAATTATCCATGGGTACCTGATGGGCTTACTGTTATACACACAGCTTGAGACACGACTGTCCCTCCCATGGAGTAACTGACAATTCAACAGGGAAGGGTAGGGTGCCCAGAGCTCATCCCTAATCCATGACTGACTCTTATCAGGTTTAGTCTTAATGCAGGCCACCTCAAATGCAAGGTTCAGTCACAAGAGGAATTAGCTTGTCTCCTCAGCGAGGTACAGAATATGGAGGCAGCAGGAGCAGGCAGGCAGATGGGCGTGTCTGCCGATGCTAATTACTAATGTTAGCATCCTACGCCATAGAAATGATGCTATCAAGACAACAAAAGGCACCAAAGAGACTTAGAGAGTGCTTTAAGCTGACAAGTTCAAAAGCTCACCTCTTTTAACGGTAGCGGTAGGGGAGCCACACTGGGGGAGGACACAACATCAGAGGACCTGACTACTTCTTGATTTTTTTTGGTGGGGGGGAATTCTAAACTAGATACTTAGCATTAACAAAATCACAATGGAGTGCCTCATAAAGTATTCAGACAGTACTTAGATTGGAAAATAAATGAGTTTTGTGATGCCTTATATGGTGGCTTAAATGCAGTGTCCTCACTGACCTCCATAGGATCTTGGGGGGGGGGCGGTTGTCAGCCCCATCCTCATCTCTCTGCATATCAGAGTGAGTTAAAGAGCCCCATGGTGATTCTGAGATTCTGTCCAAAAAATACAAGTCACACTAGAGCTGACCCTGTTGGTGGGGGGTGCAGGTAAGCCGACCCTGAGGTCTTGAGAGCAGGAGAGCTGACCCTCTTCCCCTTGTATGCTATGTGGTGACATGGGTGAGGAAAAGATGCCTGCTCCCATTCCTTGCCACCTGTGGGAGAGCTGGCCTTGGGGGCATGAGATTGGGAGAGTTGGTCCAGCCCCTCACTAACTGCAGCACTCAGAAGTGTGGTCCCTGCACCTCAGCCGGACAAAACAGTAGAGCTGGCCCTGATGGTATGGGTTTGAGCTGGAACTGAGGGCGTGAGAGCAGGAGAACTAGCCCTGCCCCACTCCTTCCGGTCTGCTCCATTGGGTGAGCTAGCTGGCCCGTGCAGGACAGCTCAACTGGGTTCTGACAATGAGGGAAAGCAGATGGGCCGATGAACTCAGCTACCACCCAAGCCCAGAACCAGAGCCGTGAATTAGCCCACACCCATTTCATCTATAAACTGCTGGAACATGTGAAGGAGCTGGACCCACAGATTCAAAGCTGCAGCATCTCCATGACACAGGACAACAGCAGGATATCCAAAAGGAGTCTCCATGAGAGCCCAGCATCAATAGTACAGCTGAAGTCAGAGGCCTTGAACCAGACCAATGACTCCTTGCAATGGACACAGGAGTAAAGATGTGTGAGCTAAAAGGTATACTGTGCAACCCACCCACACTGCAGCTTCCAACACCGAGATTTTTGTTTGTTTTGGGGATTCCTTTCAAATTTTATTTTATTTTAAGGTGGTGCAAGGGCGGAGGGCAGAAGCAAAGGGATGAGGAGATGATTGGGAATGAGATGTATGATGGGAAATCCACATTGTGAATCAATAAAAATTAAAAACAAAACCAAAAAATAAAAATGTGAGTCAGATCCACTCTTGCTAACTCTCTTCACACACTTGAAAAGCTGGTGTTTTTCACTTACAGAGGTCAGGAATACAGATCAAACGTATCTCCAAGGACAGGCTTTTTTCTCATCTAATCATAGCATATTCTCCCACCTAATACCCATTTGTGTCTGGCCTCCAGTAGGCTTAGGGCCAATTGCTTCACAACTTCTCTCAGTTCCTCCCTTCTGGGAGAACTCAAGGCACTGATCCCTGCACCATGCCTTCGTAGCAGGTCCCAGACTCTCATGTCCTCTCACATCAGACCTAATGGACTCTTTTTATTGTGTCTGTTACCAAACTCACTGTTCCATAGTCCTCATCCTTCACATCCGGGGTCACTGCAAAGTCTTCCAGGGTCAGTATAATAGAACACACAAGCCTACCTCACCCTCTTGCCTTTCTTTATCTACCTATGACACTGACCCCAAACCAGACAATCCAAAGTACCAACTATCTACTCCATTAACTCTGGATTCCAAACACTAACTACCACCCAGTCTGATGTTCTCTCAACCGTCTCTCTAATCTGCTCCTGTTCCCTGGTTTACTTTTTAGCTCTGGCTTCTTATTCGCTGTCACTCAGCTCCACTCACCTCAGCCTTGGACTCAGTTCTTGGAATTTTGGCATCTGCTTATATAAGGTCACAGCAAACTACTATGCTTTTGGTCTCAATGAATGTAAGCAAAGAGCTCACAACAGTGCCTGGCAAATATTAAGCACTCACAGGACTTGGTTTCTCTTCTGCCAACACTGCTTCGTGTCCTCTATAGGGCTGGATAGGTTATTTAAACTTGACACAAGCAAAAGCCATTTGGGATGCAGGGACCTCTCAAGTACCTCTATATGACCAGGCAATAGGCAGCTTGTAGAGGGTTTCCTTAGTGATTGATGACAGAAATCCAAACTGCCCTGTTTGGATTTCTGTCCTGACTTCCTTTGATGATGAACAGTGATATGAAAGTTTAAGTCTAATAAACCCTTTTCTCCCCAGATTGCTTTTTGCCATGGTGTTTCATCACAGAAACAGTTCCTCAAACTAAGTTTGATTTTTATTATTATTAATTAGTAGTAGTATTGATTTTCATGCCAATTCTATCCCATATCACCAGCTCCACTCTAATTCATCATTTAGAGTTTCCAATAATCACTTAGAAAGTGTTAGTAGGATGACAGGCTACACATTACAGGGTTAGCATATTACTTAACCAATATCAGAAGTCCAGGAGCCAGGCAAGTCTATCTGTGGGCCTGAAAGTCTAAGTCACTTCAGAGAGAACAGAAAGACATCCAAATACCAGAAATTACTAATGAAGTAAAAGCAAAGAGTTTGGTGATGTGTGACACAAAGAAAAGCTGTACCACAAACCCTAACTGATCTTAATAAAAACCCAGAGCCAGATATGGGATAAATGCTGAAAAATCAGAGAGACAAAGGAGCCAGTCACTAGAGAGACTTCTCACCTCTACTGAAACTTCAGGCCTTAAAAGGCTGAGCTCCTGTCTCCTCCTGCTTTATATTCTTCTGCCCAGCCATATCACTTCCTGTCTCAACCTCCCTAGTACTGAGATTAAGGCCTGTGTGCTTTCCAAGTACTGGGAACAAAGGCATGAGACCCAAGTGCTGAGATTAAAGGCGTTTGCTACCACTGCCTAGCTTGTATGGTTAGCTAGTGGCTGGCTTTACCCTCTGAACTTCAGGCAAGCATTACTTGTTATAACACAAACAAAATAACATCAGAAAAGCTATTTTAAAAATTAAACACGTTGAATGCAGTCATTTAATTCTTCTGTGAACAAGGAATTACATGACATGCTGGACAGACATCATACTCTGTACCTATCTGTTCCCAAGGAGCATGAGTTTCAACAGATGACAGAATAGAAGAGGGAATGAGAAAATGAGAAAGAGAGAGAAAGAGGTGAACCCTGAGGAAGGAAAGTACAGTCATGGTCATGACTTCGTGCAGTTTCCCTGACATCTCCGGTACAATTCTTAAATCCATCCAATCCACGGGGAAACGCAAACCTTCAGCTTGTCTGGACTCCAAGAATAAGACCCATTCCCTTTGAGTTCCCAGGCATTCACATCCCCACAGTCCAGTTCTACTGAGAACCAAGCGTCTGCAGAGCAGCAACGGGGTTAGCTCTGTTTACACAGCTGCTCAGTAACAGCCCCTCCTGAGGCTGAGCTTTTGAACAATACAGATCTCTATTTCCTTTGGCTGTCTAGGTTGGCAGCAGCTGGAGATTCCATTTCTAGGGCTGGCATACATGAATGTATTTTTAAGCTTAAGGTTGGAATTCTATAAGGTTTCAGTCACTGCCTAGCTCTTGCCAAATGCATTGAAAAAATACACAGCCATAAGTTCTCTTTTCCTGCCTGAAAACAGTTTCTCTCATCGGGTCTTCACTACCAGCTCTTGGACTTTCCATCTACCTCCCAGTGTAAAAGAGAAATCTGATCATTTATAGGCTTATTTCACCTGCCTGGTTTTCATGAAGTACAGCTCCTTCCACCTGGAAAGGAAACCGAGAGCGGATACAAACCACAAACGTTAACTCATTTTCACACCTGCATCTCACAATTAAAAAAACAAGACAGGTATCTCAGATAGGATTTAGCTGACAGTAAAAAGGACATTTGGTATTTTTGTAGTTGTAGAGCTAGATACAGATCTCAGAGCCTTGCATGGGCTAAGCAGGAACTCTGTCATAGAGCTAAATGCCCTGCTCTACTTTCTAAAACTGTGTGTATGCACATGTGAATATGGAGGCCAGAGGAGCTCTGTGGTCATTCCTTAAGGCCCACCTACTTGTTTTAAGAAACAGCGTCTATCAGCTAGCCTGGAATTTAGCAAGTATGCTAGACTGGCTAGCCACGGAGTTCAAGAAATCTGCCTGTCTCTATTGCCTGAGCTCTGGGATTGTAAGCACATGTCTCCAAGCCCAGCCTTTGCTGCTGGTGGTATTTTTATTAGTGTGGATTCAGGAAATTGAACTCAGATCCTCAAGGCAAGTACTTTATCAACTGAGATCCCTCTCTCGCTTTTTTTTTTTTTTTTTACAGCTACCAATAGACTATGAAAATACTAACGATATTTATTTCATAATAGGACAGTATTCAGGCCTAGTAATACTGTATAAGAGAGGTTCTCAAACATTCTCTGTACCTGCTTATGCCCTTCTTATAAAGTGGTCCTATACATTATCAAGTACCTTAAATGGCTATGTTAACCACTAAAACTAATACAATTTAAGTATTTTTAACAATTAATTTTAGAACAATGAATCACATTTTTATTTAAAACATCTTCTGAGACAAAAATAGCAGAAAGAGGCAGCAGTTTTACATTTTCACATATTTTTTAACTATCTAAACAGAAATCAGCTGGATTCTCATGGTTTTTTCTGTGTGGTTTGCTGTGATGCACTATTTTCATTGAAATATATGAAAAAAACCTGCCTCACAAAGATATGCAGTCAAAGAAAGGAAGGTCCAATAGTCTCTTCAGGTGATTGTGGGCTTTCTTTGATTTTACATCAAACATCAGCAAGTAGCTCAATTCCTTGAGGGTCAGCTGCAATGTGCCTATAAATTACATCAATCAGTGAATGTTTTGTATATTAAACTTCTGTTACATTAAAGTCCAGTGGTCTATCTTGTGCGTTGAATAAATCTTTTATCAATGTATAATTTTCTAATGTCATACAATGGTTATTTGGTAAAAAAAAATCAATACTTAGAAAATATTGAACTTTGAAAACTCCTCAAACTGCTGGCATATTTCATTATATAACATCCCAAAATTAAACTAAAGACTGTTATTATCAATGTCTTCCTAAAACTATCTAGGGATTGTAAAACTCAAGTTCATGTTGATGGTGGCAACTAAAAGCTCCCCTTGGTTTTATTTTGTGTTTTATTGCTCAAATTTTATCATTAGCAAAAAAATTATAGGCAGCTGTGTACTCATAAAGACAAGCTCATGAATTGATTTTAGAAAGCTAGCTCACCAAATTCAGGGCCTTGCTTATGCCATGTGTCTGTATTTCCTATGCCAGAAAAGAGCATTACTATCTAGCTCTGTCCCTAGTACCTGAAAGAGGCCTGGCTTCTTAGCAGAGTAGGCAAGTGGAAAATGTTTCATATTTATTTCTTTGGGAATTTTTCCTCAAGGGCTTCACCTTCTCTAACTACTGTTCTTTATACCATATTCTGAGCTCACTGATTTTTTTTCAGGGTTTCTGAATCATTTTAGTTTGCTGAACTCTTGAATCCCCAAATTTATAGTCTTTCAGTTGCAGTCTCAAAGTAAACCAAATTTAGAAAACAAAAGGCAACATTTTGAACTCACAATTCAAACAATCACAAGACTTTTTCTGATCATAATTATTAAATGTTGGTAGGCAACAGCAAGTTGTACTTTTTTTGCCACACAAAGAGTGAAAGTTTAGGAATATTAGTATTTGCTATTCTCTTAAAGGACAATCTTAAGCATACTTGGGCTTTTTTTTTTTTTTTTAAAAAAGCTATGATTATGTAGTAATAGGGTTTGCTACCATCACTAGTGATATGATACTGCTGCCCTGAGTTATACATAGACACAAGCAATTAAACTCAAAATTTCTTTTATATTCTTCCTGCAAATATCAACACAATGAAAATGACAGATAGCATCTAAGTGTTATTATAAAAATAGTCTTGACACTTAACATATTAAGTGTGTGTTGGTTCCTGAAAAGATCTCCATTCTGTATTCTTAGTTACCCTAATTCTAGTAATATGGAGTTGATTCTAAAGCTTGCAGAGACATTTACTTAATAAAATTCCATTATTTAAGACAAAACCCTAAAGAACAAATTTGAGCTCTTTATTTTAAGGAAAAGGTGAAGAAAAAGACACCGTAGTAAAATCACCAAGCACAGAGTGACATCAGATGGTAACAGGAATTCTACACCAGAAAACAGTTTAGAAATACAAGGAAGATTTATGACCTCCAACATACAATGTGAAGAATAACAGAGATAGCAGTTAAGCCATTGACAAAAACTTGTTAGAGAACTGTATGTAAAAGATCTCTCACTTGCTACCCAGACAAGAGGTAAGAATTATGAACCAAGAAATCTTTTCAGAGGTGAGATGTAGCTCCATGGTAAACTCTTGCCTACTTGAACAGACCCTAGGCTCTACTCTCATTACCTAAACAAAGATTTTTGTCTATGTCTTTGTTTCTCCCCATTTCCCAATTTTCCTCAATGTGCATGTATACACACACACATACACACACACACACACACACACACACAGAGAGAGAGAGAGAGAGAGAGAGAGAGAGAGAGAGAGAGAGACCAAGTCAAAAAATTCTTTGGAATGAACATTATTTGGTTTTCGTTTATTTCAATTTTTCAGTTCAATCACTCTTTATCACCTCCTCATGGCAAAACATGTGAATTGCAATTAAAGTCTTGGCCTGTGAAATTTTCAGGCACATCATTAAAACAAATATTGGGTGATTTTTGGACTACATGAGCTTTATCTACCTAGGGAGAATCTAGTTTCATCAGCAGACAGATACTAGAGGAAATCTATTGCATCTCCACATATACACAGAATTTTAAACATCTATATTGAGTTTGTAAATGCCTCTCAGTTTCATTCATATTAAATCCTTAGCTAGGAACAAGGCAATATTTACAAAGTAAGTCTGTCTTTGTTTGTGATGAATTTCTGAGGTATGTTTATGATTGTCATGTCTGTGTGCTGTCACTGGTCCCTCTTTCTTTGCTTTCTGATTCTGAACAGTCAAATTGCCTCCTTAAGCTGAAATCTGAGCACTGGAAATTGTACTACATTAAACAGGAGAGACTCAAGCACTCAGCATAAAGGCCCATTATATTAGAGAGCAAAATCAATCCATAGGGAATCTGTTCTCATCTAGTTAACAGAGTCAGGATGAGAGCTCTTAAATGATAAAGGACTCTAAAGCCATTGTTATCTATGCCAAAAAGTTAAAAAAAAATCTCTGTTTTATTTCTGACCCCTACAGTGCATTTCATTAACTTAGAGATTCAACATGATTCTCTTTGAAAAAGGAATTGTCCCTCAATTAAGAGAATCAGCCATTCATATCTTAGAGTATCTCCCCTCAGGAAATGCTCAGATGATATCAAGAGTCCTTAGAAAATGAGAATTTCAAGTAGAATCTTTGAATGCATGCAAAACCAGAGATAGAACAGTTTGGAAAACTATAGGGAAGCATTGTAGAATTGTTTCTATTAAAATTAGGGCAGAGAAAGAACAAGAAAATGAAGTCACATGGGACTTCATGGGAGCTCTCTAGGAAATATCAAAGGGAAAATCAGCAGGAAGAAAACTAACTTTGTAAAAGAATCCTTGAATCAAAATATCTGGAAAGGCTGAGTCATCTGCCTTGGTCAAATGTCCAGCCAGCTAACCAAGCCAATAAGGCAGGCACCATTGTACCTTACATAATAGCAAAGTACTTATCTCTGGTTCTAGAGATTTCATCAGTATAAACAGAAGAAGTTTCTAAACAAAGCATTCTCAAGAAGCACATGGGAAGAGACAGTTTCTCCAAAAACCATGATGTAAGTTTCATTTGGAACTAGCACGCTAACTCCATAGCATCACACTGGATCTATAGTAAGCATCCAAAATACTGATGTCAAGTAGAAGTAGATCTTGTCTATTGGCTTCTATGTTGTTATCTTTTATGGAGCAGTTGATACACTAGCTAAAAGTCTATCCACCAGAAACAAACACAAACTCTTACACATCAATGACTTTTTTTGCATGCTCAGCAAATCATCTCATGCTATCTGTTAGCCATGGATAAGACTAACTATAATTCTCAACGAACTGTCAGAGCTTTCTGACTCTCAAACTCCTCACCTTGCTTCTAGATAATTACATCACATGTAGGCTCCTTTTGTCCCTTGCTAGAAATTTACTTGCATGCCCCTACTTTTGGTTGACCAGATGGTTGCAGTTCTAAGGTCTACTGTAAGGAGCTTCTTTCTTCAAGCAATCTTATCCAAGTACCACTAAATGAATCTTCTTACACAATGTTGCCATTTTATAGTTTTCCAATTTCCTTAATCAGCTCCCGAATCTTCAAACTCACCATCCACCACATACATGTTTCAACAGTCATCCAAATTTTACTATGTAAAATTTGTAATCTTGCCATTCCTTATTCATATCCATTCACATTACCCATGGTAGTCTCCAACATTGCTCATCCCTACACCCTCTTCACCTTGTATTTTCTTTTTACTAAACATTGTTCCATATTGTACACCCTCCACGGTGGGTGGGTGAATTTTTGGTCATCCAAATCAGATGGATGTACCCTCCTCATTATAGCATTCCTGTGACATGTACCCAAGCTCTGTGTCATGGTGCACAAAGCCCTCTCTTTCCTCAGCTCTTTATCCGTAGACTCCCACTTCCAATTTCTTATTTTGACATCACATATCAAACCATTTCATGCCTTTGTAATTTGGTAAATTTCAGAAATGTTCTTATTACTCAGTACCTCGTAACTCTTGTTTATCTTTCCATCTCAACTCAGTCAGACCCTCCAGAAAGCTTTCATAGGCCACCAAATATAGAGGAGAAAAAATATCTTTTTCTTCTGTCTATCTTAGATCATTGTCTGGGAAGCCTATAACAAATAGTAGAATAATAAGAGAAAATTATAGCTTCTTTTATGTAGGTTTTACATGGCACAAGAGATATCTGCCCTCCCATGGGAATAAAGACATAAATACATAGCTACTTGTGTTTTAAATAGAGATTTAATAAAGAATCACTGCCAGGGCTGGTAAGATGACTCAGCTGGTATGGGAGCTTGCTGCCAAGCCTTACACCCTCAGTTCTAGAAACACAAGCCGGAAGTGTTTGTCTGACTCCCTGCTACCCTACACAGTGTCCTGCACACCCAACTGTACCTGCACACAATAAATGAATGAATGAATGAATGAATAAATGCAATTAATTTTTTTAAAAGTAATGTAACCAAAGAGCAATAAACCAGGGAACCCTGGCAAGATTCATTCCTCATGTCGTGGTCTGCATCCTTAGTGAGAAATAAGGATATGCATTTCTCCCATGTATAGGCAGAGGCACATCCCATAAGAGAGTTCTACTTTAGAGAAGGATACCTTTTCACCCAAACTACTTCTCAAAATTTACTAGTTAATGCCACAATCTGTGGGACCTGAACCATACCACAAACATGGGTCAAGCATTGTTCACTGGTGCCCTTAACTTCCTGTGCAGGATGAACTGGAGGCATATACTATCATGATATCGAGATGCTGTTGGGCAATTGCCTCCTCCTGTAACGCTTCCATCTTCCCATGTCACTGCCACAGCGAAATTAGCAATGCACCTGCAACACCAGGCAGTGAGCTCAGTAAACATCTCTTGAACAGCTTAACAACCACTACATAGGAATGGTCTGTCTTTCATCTTTTAATAAAATACTAGACTCTTCCAATGTTCAACAAATTTCACCAGTGTGATGCACTTTTTAAAGAACAAATTAAGAGAGATTCCCTCATTATGTTAAAAAAAATTTGTGATGAAAATTTATTTCCTCAGCCATCAGCACAAATGTGCAACAAACACCCACTCTTACCAGCTCTTTGCCTATTAAACTATCTTTTACTAGACTATACTATTACAGGTCCATTGATACATTTTCTCTTGGCTGATTTACATTTTTAATCTATATTTTCTGACTCCAAATGGGCTAGTTAGCAAAATCCATTCAACTGGTAATTAACAGCCTCTATTGTTTAATCACGAGTAATAAATTCAGCACTCTAGGATTTATTGCCCAAATATTTTAGAATAAATCATCAGTTGAAGGCTGGTTTTTCTTTTTAAAACTCTAAATATAATCTGTGCTTCATAACAGTGTTCTCTGTTGTACTTAGAGATGTTTCTGAGTTGCTAAGACAATAAATAAATATATTTAAAAATAGGTAACTTTCAAGTAACCTGGAAATCAATCTTTATGTAACTGTTAACAAGCAAACCTTTAGATATGACTAGCTTTAGCCAGGACTAAGATTTCTTAGCCTGCTGTTTTTATACTCAGGCCATATTTTTTCTGTGAAGAGAAGTAACCCCTGATAGCATCAGGTGGTAGGACCTGCCTACCATGATCCTTTCTCCTAGTATAGAATATGAGCAAATCAAACTGCCAATGTCCTTGTATCTTATAAGTGAGAACAAATTTAAACAATCACAATGGAGGGAATCATCCCAAGAGCTATTAGAAAATTAGAAGAAACACGTTTCATGTTCTAAAGTACAGTAAACATAGATTTTCCTACTGTAACTACACAACATGTATGCTTATAAAAAGTCAAATTCTTTTAATTTTCTAAAAATAAAAGATATCTTAATATCTCAATACATTAACCTCCCTAAACCAACTATAGAACATTTATCATTTTATAAGTAAGTTCTTGGCAATTGCAAGGACCACCAAACCCCACAAAACACACAACTAAGAAAAAAAAGCCAGAGATACAAGAAGACTGTAGAGTTTGTCCAAAGAACACAACCTTGGCATTAAATCTGATGCTTCACAGCCCAGACTCTTAAAGACAGTGTGTGCCTCTGCTTATCTTTCTTTCCCTTTGTCCTTGGCCCACTTTTGTGTTCTTAGCATTTGATTGGGTTGTTCCCCTCCCTTTACACTGTTTCTTTAATGTAGTCGTCCATTTCATGCTGGCAGGGTTCCTCCCAGTGTTTGAATGAGACAGCTGAGAACAACACCAAGAACTACAGAAATCACTATCATCTGTGATGACTCATCTGTTCATAGAGGGCATGGGCAGAAGCTTCAGAGGGTAGGTGTATTAGATCTTTGCAAAAGAAGTAAGATGCAAGAAAGCCTAGGGGAAGGGTGCCTCCCAAGAAGAGGAGGAAGTATGGACAAAGGTGGTGAGGTAGAGAAGATGATCAATCTTGAAGAAAAGTAATTTGATGTCAGTGGAACATTACATACAAAGGAAATGGTGGGCGATATGCGGATGGTAATGCAATACAAAGTTAGATGCCCTAAGCTTGAGTCTCAGCACTCTATTTTGCACAGAAATGCAAGGTAATCTGAAGGGGGGGGTTCAACACTAAAGCCTGGTAAGTGCTCACTTTACAGTAAAGAATATCAGATATTCTATGCTCTAAAAGGACCTGTAGTTTCCTGTAGGCAGGAGGGAAACAAGAATTTTACCAAGAACAACAGTGGCTATTTACTTCTATCACAAACTATGTATTAACCATCCTTTTAAACCGGGATTCAAGTTCATTGCTGAGTTCTGACATCATGTTAGTGGCCATAGGCAGACATTTTGATTATAAATAGATTAGAACTATTACAGCCCATGCTATTGGAAAATACTGTTTCATGGTGTTGGTGTTGGATAGGCAGGAACATACTTGTGATTTATTAATGTTTGTGGATGTTAAATTGAGAAATCTTTATCATTTCGTCAATTGATAAATTTTAAATTCAGCTCCATCTTTGTTCTTCCTCAATCAATGATATTTATGCTGTGATACTCCTGGGTCATGACAGGAAATAAGGGAGCAAAAAAGGCAGATGACCATTGACAAGGAAGACTGAGTGGACTCTAGCTATTCTAATAGTCACTGTATAAGGATGTTCACTGTCTGGTGTACATGTAACATACAACCCATTCACAGGGCACTGGCGAGACTGTCTCTCACAGAATTCCCAGATCAATCGCCTCTACTTGTTTAAATCTACCAGAAAACAGAAAAAAAAAAACATAGACAACATCCCTGAGAACTGTAAGGCACATTGAGGAAGATGTCATTACAAGATTAACCTACTTTTCTAATTATTCCATCATGTCCACAGAAGAAGAGAAAACCCATACTACCCTGCCAGGAATGCAAGCACAGGACATGCTCCTGCAGATTATGTCAGCACAAATGCTGAGTGTCACTCTAGGCTTTGGGCATTGGCTATTTGTCCAATCAGCATAAACTTTGTACCTTTTTAGAAAGCAAATGGCCATCTGGAAAGCTTCTACAAATACCCAGGCTGGCCTGGCCTGCACAGTATGTCATATTTGAATGGATAACTCCATGGTATGAGACAGGACTAAGAACAGATTTACCCCTCTCTTTAAAAGGCTTAAACCTGCCTGATACTACATGCATTTTTTTAAATTAAAGAACTTTAATTTAGCTACAGCCATTTTCAACCATCTGTCTCTCTGAGTGAACATAGGCTTGTATATATTAGATTTTAAAGAGAACAAGTTTTGGCAGAAAGAATTGTAAAGTGGTGAAAGAATCACATCATGCTAAGGAGTAAGAAAATATGCCAAGTAGCAATTGATGTGAGCTCTTCTATCTCCTTTTCTTTGTTAAGATGTCCTATTACAGATCACTCCTTGACTTAATATTAATGTAATTAGATGTTTCCCAACCCATCACACTGTTGCAAAATATCAGAGTAGATGCTCATATGTAACTTCTCCAGCTTGATGACACTATGGAACTCTGTAAGAATTTGGAAGTAGTGCATGGTCACTTTCTATGAGTTAAGCTAGATCATTTCTTGAAACATAATAAACAAGAGACTGGGTTCCTCCCAACAAGTTGAACATCAACATTTTATGTTTGTGACTTAATGTGTAATGCAGCCTTACATTAGTTGTGTGTTTATTTCTTTTTGTGGTGCTGGAGGACTTGGAATACATTAAAATAATCTGGTATTTCAAGGCTAAAATTCATACCTTAGTAATGTCCATGTGTTAATTCAGATTACATCTGTATCCATAGCTTCAATATGACACATCACCACATAGAAGAATATGGGTATTCAAGAAGCATTTCCTAGCCATATATGAGCATGTGTTCACATAGATGTATACAACAGTTCCTAACTCCAAATTCCTCTGGGAGATTAGAACATGCTTTCTGCTTAGCTCCAGCTTCTGCTATGCAAATGACTCTTTGCCAAAGGCAGTAAAGGTCAAGAGAAAGACGGGATGATTTTTGGGATGTAAAGTCCCTCATGCAAGGCAAGAGAAGTCACAGTATTTTATAATGCAATTATGAGAAATAACATTTTAAGTATTTAATTTTATAAATTTTATTATAAAAAGACTTTGAAAATAAACAAAAACATTGCACACTAAGATTAACCAGACCCAAAGTCTTAATGAACTTCTACATAGTTAGCATAGGTATTCCAAATAGAAGCTGAGAAATTTCTCATTTAATTTTATACTTTCAGTTTCAAATTTATTGTATGCACTCATCCATTGCCAAAACCAAATGGTCCATGACAGAAAACAACGAGAGAAAGAATTAGCTTTATTTCCTCTCTCATGACTCATGTCTATTGCCTGTATTCAGTCCTTCTTTATCCCTCATGGTTAACCTTTTTTGTTTTCTTTTCTCTTTCATTTCATACCCATGTATGCATTTGTTTACATATATACATATATTATTGGCCTGATACCCATGTATGCATTTGCTTACATATATACATATATTATTGGCCTGATTCTGCACATGGTAAAAAAAAAAAAAAAAAAAAAAAACCAAAAATGTGGCTTAAAATTTAAAACTTTAACCAACTCTCAAATACTGTTAAATCAACTGTTTTTTTTGCAAAGACTTACAAGCTCCTATAGTTGGATCCATGATGCTAAATTTATCTTAATGTTAATTCAACTGAATAACTAAGACTATCAGATAGAAGTACTGTTCTGAGTATACCATGGAACTTAACACAAGTTATCAAAATAGTCTGTCTCAAAAAGTTATAATAGTGTTGGGTTAGAAAATTCCAGCAACATAGCAAGGGAAAATCAGATAAAGCATGAGATGGTGCAGCACTCTGTAAACAGCATGCTGTAGCTGGACCATTGAGTCGGCTTTGCAAAGGAAAAGCTATAACAGCCGGACACCGAGAAGTGCTTAGAATGGGAACTGGGAAACTCCCTGTGTATGGAGAGTAATAGGAGCCAGTGAGAGAAGCCTGGCCCGTGTCTTCAGGACAGCACAGTTCAATGAGACTGTAGCATATGGGTGGGTAGCTTTTGGGGTCAGAGAGTCCACAAGCAACAAGCTACACTCTCAGGCTATTAATTTCTCAGAGCAATTAGTTTGACTTTTTTGGTTCCATTGCAATACAAAAGAAAAAACTATGTATTTTTAAAACATTTAATAATCTTAAAAAAATCCAAGCATTTACACATTAAGTCAATGCTATCTAATTCAGTGTGTTAACCAATGCCAACAATTCAAATTAACACTTCCTTACATATCACACCTTTACTTTACAGCATGAAAACGTGAGAAACCAAGTCTCAAAATAGATACCCTGATATGCCTAATATATATTCCTTGCATAATATAAGCATTCAGGATGTGAATTCTATCTCCAAAGTTATCTTATAGTTTTGTGTTTCTCATACTAGAAACAGATTATAGTTGGGGAGGAGGGGTGTGAACCTTCAGAAGTGATATATTGGTTTGGCATCTGCTTTGTGGAAGATAGATTAGGTTAATATTTATAAGGTATTGTAGGAGATAGTGATTATTGGATGAACAGATACATCAATGAGAGAATGAGCCCTCAAATGCATGATCGTGTGACCCATGAAGAATAGTTAAGAATGAAATTGGCTGCAACGTGTCTTTCTGCTTCTTTATTATTATTACTATTATTGCAGTCAGGGTCTTATTACATTCCCCACATTGACCTTTAATAGCCCAAATAGAACTGATGACCCTTGTGCATTTGCCTCCTGAGCCCTGGAGTACAGGCATGTGTCACCGCATCTAGGTATTGATGGCTGCTGCAAACTGGTAAGCTTTTGTTGGCTACATCTACTGCTTCTACACCATTCTCTCAGCTGACAGGAATTTAATGAGTTCTTGTTGAGAAAACAAATGGGTGAATGTTGCAACCTGAACAGTATGAGGGGGAAGAAGTAGATAGAAATCTTTGCATTTAATGCTTCAGTCTGGTGCCAGGCCCCATGTTTAGGTTTGCTCCCTACCCAATAGCAGGACCTTAGCAGAGCAAAGCCAACTAGTACATAGAATAATAGATTCTTAAATCTGGAGAAAAATAGTTACTAAATAGTGGTCTGGACTGCCATCAGCAAGTTCTCACTGAAGGGGACACTTGAAATGCTCTAGAGCTGGGAACTCCCTCCTCACAGGCAATCTAGTCCACTTAATAGCCTGAGGCAAAGGATCTCCCTGACATTCATCCTGAATTACAATTGATAAACTTCCTCTCGCCTGTTTGCCAAGATGAAGTCCTTTTGCTGATGGGCTTCTCACAAACTTAGTGCTGTTGCCTCAAACTCCTCCCTTTTGCCAAAGATTTGGTGTGGAGCTGGTAATGATGGTTTATATCTATAATCCTAGCACTGAGAAGATAACAAGATCAGAAATGCAAATGCAACGAAGTAACATGAAACCCTGTCTGAAAAACAAAAAAAGGAAGGAAGGAAGAAGAAGAGGGAGGGGAGAGAGAGAGAGTAAGAGTGAGAAAGAGAGAAAGAGAGAGAGAGAGGCATCAGAGGGAGAGGAAAATCCCAGGAAGAGAGTTGAGGCACAGTGTGTGACTGTGAGCCTGCCCTCCATCTATCCGACACAGACTCTCAGCTGTTGATCATTGTCCATGATGGTGACTTCATGGCATGTGGTCCTTCCAACTTTCTAGAACCCACAATTGGAAAGTCTTCAGGATTCAATCATGAATTCATATGCTGTTTTATTTTAACATGGCCTCAATATACCTGAATTATTACCAAGCTAAAATAAATGCCAGATTGCTGTTCTCAAGACGTCTGAACTAAGGTCACCTTACAAGCCCCAAAGCAGTCTAGTGACAGTCCCAGTACAGCTTCCTTGAACCAGGCTCTACTCATGCACAGACCGAACGTAGACTCGACAACATGATCCCGAGTCAGAACTAGGATTCAGACTAGAGCTGTAGATCAGTTGGTTGATTGTTGAACACATACAGCATTGAGTGCAGTGGTATGCTTAAGAGGTAGTTATAGGAAGTTAAGAAGTGCAAGGTCATCCTCAGCTACATTTTGAATTAGAGGGCAGCTTGGGAAACATGAGCCCCATTTCTCTTAAATAAAAAATACCGTCAAGAATTATTGACATGTTCACTTGAAGCCCAAATGCCTAATGTGTCATTTCTTTCATCCATAGAATTCAATATTTGTATTCAATGTATCAAAATAAGAAAGTAAAAAATTCCATTTAAGAAATGGAAGATTAACTGAGACTAAATTAGATTAGGACTTGAACCTATGTTCCTAGTCAGGTTATTCCATTCCTCTTAGTCATGAATACTTTTTTTATGTTTTTCTTCTTATATCACATCAAATCTAAGGACAAAAGAGGTGGATGAGGATGAAAACATCAATAGAAATGCTTTTGCTACAATAAAACTGAAATCTGTTCAGCAGCCAAATTCAAAAGAGGGAATGTTCAGAGAAGTGAGTGTTGCTCGTAGCTAGTACATTCTAAGAATTAAACAAATATTCTTGCCCAAATCAAAAAGCTGCTTAAAAAGGAAAGCTAATTTTTAATGTTACACACATTTTATTAATTATCAATAAAAATCCAGATATGTAAGCTTAATCTTCTAAAAAAAAACCCCTATTTTTATCATGATGCTAATCATACTTTCTATGTAGTCAATATTCTAAAATGAAAGCAGGAATTCTTTAGATGCTACCAGGTTGGGAGAACATCTTTAGAGCTTCTGTCTAAGAATTGATTGTTATCAGCATAGGCAGCTCTTTTGCAAATCTTTCTCCCTTCTGGTGTCATTTGTTATTGCTGTTGTTAGTCACAGAAATTCCAGTGCCTTTCCCATAAGACAACATTCAAGGAGTCAGTAAAATAAGGTAAAATATGTGACTGGTTGTTGGTTGCTTTTTACTCTTTCACTTTTGGGAGGGTTCACCACCCAGATCCCAAATAAATCACATGGAAGCTTATTACTTTTTATAAATGCCTGGCCTTAGCTTGGCTTGTTTCCTGCCAGATTTTCTTAACTTTAAATTATTTCCATCTATCCTTTGCCTATGGGTTTTTACCTCTTTCTATTTCTGTATATCTTTTGTTCTTATTCCATTGCTAGTTGTGTAGCTGGATGGCTATCCATTTGCATCCTCTGCCTCCTCCTCCTCCTCCTCCTTCCCCCCTCTCTCTTTTACTCCCAGATTCCTCCTCCTGTTTATTCTCTCTGCCTACCAGTCCCTTCTATTCTTTCTCCTTCCTCAACATTGGCTGTTCAGCTTCTTACTAAACCATCAGATGTTTTAGATAGTCATAGTAACACAGCTTCATAGAGTTAAATAAATGCAACATAAAAGAATATAACACATATTTGTATCATTAAAAACAACTTCTATAGCATAAACAAATGTAACACATCTTAAAATAACATTCTACAGTAATTGGCTTTTGCCAATAAAATGAAAGCCAGGAAAGCTTGTCATGGGACACTTCATAAAGGTGGTATATGTCCAGTATGCTGTGTTCTTGCAATGATGAGAGAATAGTGCAAGCTGGAGGCTGGCATGCATATGATGGGTAGGGCCCTTGCTGACCTATGGTGCACATGAAGAATGAACAAGAAAGTCTTTCATTGTTGCTTTGTTGAAGAATAGGACATGTTTCTTTCTGTGTTATTTATCATACAGCCCAACCTCATCCTTGCAACCATGGCCCAACTGCTTCCCAATGAGCCAAGATTCTGATTACTCTCATATTCCCCTGGAAACTTCCAAAGATGCTTCTTCCCGTACCCTTGGCTATGGATGTCCTGTGAAGAGGGTGTAAATATAAGAAAGCACCAAGTTCTTATTGCCAAGTCCAAAGGGAATTCCAGTTCTCCAAACCCCAAAAGGCAATCTAAGTATCCAGAAATGAACTTAACCTGGACTAATTACTCATGATTAGATAAAAGCTAGCACTTCTCAAGAACACGTGAAACTGGTTTCTATCTACCAAAAGAAGTTATTTCCCTTCCCTATGGCAGAAGGGACATACAGCTGCATGTGGCACCTATCAGCATACCAAAGCTCATTCTGGCCTCCAGACTCCCTCAGGAGCACAGGTACCTGTTACACATTTCAAAATCCATGCTGAGATTCTGCCCTTCTCATCTTCTCCTCTTCCTTAAACTCCTCCCACTCACACCCTTCCCTCCTCCAGCTACTTATTCTCTCTATATCCTCGGTATTCTCTGCTCCGATCCAGCTTTTTTTTTATTATGTTTTTGCTATTCTCTATCCTCTGCTATTTTTCTCTCTCTCACAGGTAACCAAGGCCATATCCAGTCTGATGGCCATGCTCAGGACTCTTCCAGATGCCTCTAGCTTCTCTCTCTCTCTCCCTCAATCACAATAAAAAAAACCTTCCCCTTAAACAGATCATAGAGTGCTCATGTTGTCAGTTTATACTGACATTTCTGTTTATAAAACACACAGTTGCTACTTTAAAGCAATTTTGGGTTTTTATTTTCTCCTCAAAGAGCTGAGAAAGCACCCTTTACACACTGCTCACATTGACCTGCCCAATGTTTTAAAAAGAAATCATGAGGTAGACCAGATATTCCTGGTGTCCTCACTCAACCTTGAAAGTATACTTTTGCTAATGTTCCTGAAGTTCATGGCCCAGCCTTCACAGAATACAGAAAAGAAAGATGTTGGGAGAGAGTTTTTTCCCCTCCTCCACAAATGAATTCCTTCCCACTTTAAATAAAAATCTCTAATTTGTTGGCTTTCATGGGTAGGTATTCATATTTATTTTAGAAACTTCAAGGAAATGGAGCACAGTTCCTATCGAAACACATGAGATATGGAATTTCACCCTTGTCTGAGTTACTGATTGCTTTTCAGCAGGATTGAAAATATTAAAAATCTTGAAAGAAGGAGCAAGGAAACATGTAAGGCAAGCTCAGCCCTTACACTGTCCCTGGGCACACTATATTTATGTGTGGAGATCTAGCTTGACATTTTAACTGAGGTGAACAGATTCTTGCTTTCTTCTGGTCCTAAGGCATTCAGACAAGGAGGATCCTCTTTCCCAATGGGAGAAACCTATACCTTTTCAAGAGTGAACAAAGCCACACTTATAAAGAAGTGAGCAGAGAAAGGTTTTGTTATTCTTCCTCTACAATGTACATAACATTTCCCACAACCCCTTGCTCTTTTGATACTAGTCAGGTGGATGGTGTAACAGGAGAGGCAGAGCACTTAAAAAGAGCACACTGTCTCAGCACACATTCCCTCTGGGCCTATTTCCCTCTCAGTGACCAAACCCCACCACTACAGACATTCCACAATTCCATTCTAAAACTAAGCTCTCAGGTCATCTGTTCTCACACATATTTTTAACATTCAACAGCTTGATAAATAGTTAAACCCTTCCATATGGTACAGTATAAAACCTTAACAGCATTCTAAAGGAAAGGCCATAGTCTAATGCAATTGGTGAAATCTACATCTTGTCCAATAAAGAAATTGGTACAATTTTAGGTCAAGCTGAAAACTCTAGCTTGCGTTCTGCAAAGAAAAGTGTTTGCAGACAAATGAGGTTAAATTTTCTGTCACCATTTATTCAGATATAATTATTATTGTGGCTTCACATGGAATGTTGTAATAAAATATAAATCAAATAATGAGTCAGATGGAAAATCAGATTAAAAGAATTAGTCTAAGAGGGACTAGTTGGTAAAATCCTGACTGTGCAAACATGGAGAATTTGAGATCAGACTCCTGATAACTACCCAAAAAACTCAACATGATTGTACAAACCTGGGAAGACGGAGAAAGGAGGGTCCCTGGATCTCTCTGTCCAACCAGTCTAGGTGAGTCTGGGGTGAGCTCCAAGTTCAGTGAGAAACCATGACTTCAAAAACAGAGACATAAAGACATTGATGAAGATGCCTAGTAACACTGACCTTTAGCCTCCACAAGTGCACACATGCATGCACACCTGCAGACCTGGGACATATGTGTACGTCATACCAACACGTATTTTCTATGTGTCTTTTTCTCTATCTCTTTGTCTCTCTTTTATTTCCTGTCTCAAAAGAATTAGCTTAAGGGTTTCACAGAGAAAAGCATAAGCCCCAAACCATTCTGTCTGCTCTTTCCTGAACAGAAAGCTCCCAAGACTCCTCTTATCACAGCAGAGATGTGCCATATAATTGTAATTCAGGGAGAACAGGCTTCCAAAATCCTTGGCACTGGCAAGCCCAAATGCACACTAGGACCAGACTCACAATGCTTCCTACATTTTAGTAAATTATCTTTTTACTAAACATATAAAATGGCCTAAAGGGGAGGAATCTAATCTTTTAAGAAAACTAAGTGGGATTTATTCTGCTTTTTATGTCAGATTAGCTAAAGCCTGATGTGGATGTGCTATATCTGCTGGGAGACAGAAAGATGTATTGGGGAACTTGGAGTCTGGAAGGGAAGCAGGCTAATGCATCAATAAGTGTAAGCCAAAGTAATGTTTTTCAGGAAGGTCTTATCACTGGTTCTCAGGAGGGCTAAGAAGGTGAGAGAGTGATGGCTGCTGTTGGGCCAACAAAAGCATCATCCATGGATGGAGCACATATCATCCACTGGTCCTTGTGTACTCACTATCAAGAATCTTCACAGTAACTCTCTGAACTGAAAGTTATCCCTATTGACAGATGAGTAAACTGATGCTCACATAGGCAGAAGGTAGACGGCCTGGGAAGATTGTCTTTGAGCTGAGTCAGCTGAAAGATGTTATGCATTTGCTTTTCTACAAAGATGCCTGGAGACACATGAAAGACACATGAGTGAGGCTTCACTTTCAGTCAATGGGAACAGGCTACACTGAGAAATGTTAACATCTTCCCACTGCTTCATGCTGCCTTTTAGATGCTGTGTTCCAGTCATCTTGGCAAAGGCCAAATTGCACAGAAATTTCCAACAAGAAAACTAGAGAATTTTAAGAAGGGCTTCTTAATCTTGGCACCACTAAAAAGTTTAGGTCTTTGTCCAGTATGATAAGCAAAATTGTCCAGACATGGCCCAATGTTCCAAGGATCATTGAATTTCTCTTAGCTAAGGATCTTATGATTTCAGTCTGAAAACACACCAAAATGGCTTTTTTTTCTTACTGAAAATCTTTAAGCAGAAGGAGGAGCTATCCACACAGTCACCTTCCTCTGAAAGCTAGAGATGGCCTTGTCCACTCTGTGAAGTTCTGCGTCCTTTCTGTTTCTCTAATAACAAAGGGGAAGGGGTCTAGTTCTAGAAACTGCACACAGCATAGAGCACCTGGCCACACAAAGGCTGTCTAAAGGATGGATGAGGGGAGGAGCTAATGGCTCTAATTTCTAGACCTGAAACTTCTGCCTGTCTGCTCTCCTAAAGCTGGTCTGCCTGAGAATACGCCCCAGTGGCGACTCCAGTCTTGTCTTTATTTAAAAGGCATTTATTCTACACTAGTGGAGAAAATAAGAAGTACAGGAAGGAAGAGAGGGAAAGAGAGAGGAAGGGAGGGAGGAAGAAAGGAAGATTGGTCCAAAATTTAGTGAGTTTTGACCACAAGCTATAAAAATATTGCTTTGTTAAAGGAAGCTTCTGCATAGTTATTATAGGTTTTATATTTTAATAAAATCCATGCAGATCTTATCATCTTATCTTTAGATGTCGGAGTATACAATATTCTGAACATTGCATTTATCATAATTTAATTATTTTGCTTACATGGGTGTGTGTGGCATATTTGGGTGGTGTATTGGCATATGGCTGGCATGCATGTTCACAGATGCACACACCCATGTACACACAGAAGTTAGAGAAGGCCATCTGCTGCCCTAGTCTGTTAATCTCTCCTTTATGTCCTTGAAACAAGGTTTGTCACTGAGCGTGGGTTGGCAGTCAGATGTTCTAAAAGGTGTTCCTGTCTTTAGCCTCTACGGTGCTGGGGTTACAGGTACATGCTGTCACATCCAGCTGTTTATGTGGGTTCTGGGACTCAGAAATTAATGGATATACAACAAGTACACTTACACACTGCTCAGCTCTCATGATAGTTATTAAAATTCATGATGAAAAACATTAGATGCCAACCAAAAAAATGACAGAATTTTTAAAAATTAGAAATTATTGTGTTAAATCATAATAAAGTTTATTGATACCTGTGGCCATGCTGGTCTGTTGGCTAAGAACATAGTGACACACTAAAGTATCTCAGATCTGTCTTTTTCTTTGCAAAGAATTTGCTTAGCCATAGCAACAATGTTTTACATACTGCTAGGACTAGTTATGTGTGGTAGAATGTTCTCTGTATGTTGTAAATAAAGTACTGTTTTGGCCTATGCACAGCACCATAGAAGTGGGTGGAGAATCAGAGGGCAGGGAGGTAGGAAAGGGTGGAGTTAGCCAGTCTCCATCCGACCTCCGAAGAAGACAGACATGTAAGAGATACAGGCCAGCCATGGGCTGGGCCACGTGGCGGGAAGATTAATGGAAATGGATTGAATTAAGATGAAAGAGCTAGCTAGTAATGGGCACAAGACATGGGCCAAACAGTATGAAGTAATATAAGTGACTGATTCATTTCTTTGGGGGACAAAAGCCGCCGTGGACCAGGTTCCAAACCACCGCCGCAGGTGGGTCACAAACTTCCCGGACCGAAAATGGGCCTGGAAACTTTCAACAACAGTTATGTTATACCACAAAATAAAACAATGGCATGTGCTGTAAGAATACAAGCAAACAGCAGAGCATAAAGGTTAAGCCTTAAGCAGAATCTTGAAAGCCAGAGCTTCTTGCCTTCCAGGTCTCTCCATCTCTACTATAACTTCAGGGTTGATTTGTGCTGAAAACAGAGCACCGAGGATGTGTGGTGAGTTCAAGGCCTCCTAGGATTTGGTGCAGAGCCAGTGTTCATTATCTCAACATTATCCCAGAAGCAGAGAACTCCCAGAAGACAGGAAAGCATGGAAGAAAAGGCACCTTTGCCATAAAGAGTCTTGAGGCTGCTGCTAGCCTGGGAAGATTGTCTTGGAGCTGGGTTAGGTAAAGGCCATTATGCATTTGGTTTTCTACAAGATGCCTGGAGACGCATGAGTGAGGCTTCACTTTCAATCAATGGGAACAGGTCACACTGAGAAATGTTATACATTTTGTGTTCTTTCCGATAAGACGTTCAGGCTTTTCCTATCAGCATGTGAGCATGTTCTTGAAGGACGGTGAATATTGCCATAATAAAAAGCTACATTCAACAGTCCTTTTGGCAACCCACATGGATAGAGAAACAATGAGGGTGGTAGGAAGAGAATGAATGGACTTTGTTTGGAGTTAGGCTGATCTGTATTTGAAATCTAGCAAGGCCTTAGTGGCTGGATTTTTCAAGCATGTCCTTGTTTGTGTAATAAGATAAGAGCATCTACCTTACGGGATGTTGGGGTGATTTGAGGAACTACTGTGTCAGTAATAAAGCCCCAACTGTTGCTCCAGGTAAGTGCCGGAAGCTTGAACCAATGATCCAGCCTTGGCCACTGCTGCAGGTTTCTCCTAGTTTCAGATTGAGCTCCTGGAGGTGTTTCTGACACTTGGGCTTTAGGTGAAATGTCAGAAATATTACAGATAAAAACATCTTTTTTTTTTCTTGACTAACCCTGACACAGTATTTTTGCCTTGATATGTTTCAGCAGTGACTTCTGTTCTCTCCTCCTTCCTTAAGAACCACTGGTTTTTACTTGAAAATATCTTAATTTCCCTTAAAATAATCAATGTAGATAGACATAAAATATTGTGACAACAAGATTCATGCCTACCATGAAACTTCATGTGAATTCTTTCCAGTGTCTATGGACATAAAGGGGTCAATTCATAATAATGATAATAATAATAACAATAATAATGGCAATAAAATCAAGGAGGCTGTGTACCTACTCAGGGTCTCTTCCAGACTAACACCTAGGCAGAGGAGTTTACATTATGGCAAGATTCACTCTGCCATTCTCATGCCAGCCTTCCTACACAACAAAGCAAAGAACATTAGCCCAGGATGTACATTTGAAGGAGGAGGAATAACCTTAGGTATAGTCAAAACATTCATCTATTGTTTCAGCAAAGTAGCCAAGTGAATACACAGTCTCACATTTTCAAGGTGATAAACAAGCCACACATTTTCAATAAAGAGAATCTGTGACCAAGGGATCATAAATTTGCATTCCTTTGAAATTCTCTGGGGAGTATTCAATGTTTTACTCCAAAGGATCAATAAATGGAGTTTAAGTTTATGATATCATCTATAGTTACCAATCAGGTAACAAACATATGGCTAATCTTACGGCTTCAAGAATAATCTAAGAGGAAACATTTGTCAGGGGCCTTTTTAGGGTCAAAGCAGACCTTGGCAGCCCAGAGAAGCTGTGCTAGACCACTTATTCCTGACATACCAGTTAAAGAAATAAGCAATAGCGAAAATACAGAAAGGAGAGTTACTCATCATTGCCATCTTGGGAGAAGGAACACATAAAGGGATCCGGTGACCTCCAAGTCTGTCTTTGAGCTCCTGAGAAGGGGCTTTGGTTAAACAGAGGCAATAGGCCTGCATAACAGAGAACATCCCTGCTCTAAGATGGTTGTCCAAGTGTCAAAACTGTGTGAAGTCTCTTCCTAGGAGGCAAGTTCCTTCTCTGGTTGACTTCAGCCTTTCCCTTTCTCTATGTAAGTTTTCTGGGGAACTTTGTTGTTGTGCATTAGTGTGATACCCAACTATCTCTCTTTAAAGGATAACTTCTGCCAGGACAGTTACATTCTTCTTTCTGATACCGTTGTTCTCACAGGGCAGTAGCCAAAATGCACGAGTTCTGAGTGGAGTTGCCAGGCCTGGTTTAAATCCTACTTCTACTGTGACCTCTAACTATCACTTAGCTCAATCGTGTGTTTAAGTGGTCTCTACCTCATGGATCTAACTGAAGGAGAAGAAGGGTATAACAAGAAAAAAGCCTGCTACCTAGAATCTGAAATTTAAAACAGTAACTACAGTGATTACAGGTGGAGGCCTGAGCTTCTAGAGCAAAATCCTAGCTACTTAACTTGAGTAAACTTTAGAAAGTTACTTAATATCTTTATGACATAATTCTTAATCTTTAAGATGGGATTTTAAGCTACATCTATGTCATGAGTTTTTTTGTGGGGTTATTTTTAAAAATACAAGTGAGGAGATATTAAAATGGGATCGATGAAAAAACACTCAGTACATTTTAGTGGCTGTTCTTATCAGCTTTGACATATTTAGTGAACACAGTGTGAGGCGAATAAAGCAGAAAGAAATGATACTTAGTTTCCATGGATGTCTGTGATCCCTTCATTTGGTGCTTGTGTAAGTGACAGAAAGAAACAGGGAAGGATGAGTGGACCATAGGGATAAAGGGTAAAGTCTGTACTAAGAGACCAGCCTGGGATTGAAAACTTGACATTCATCTGATAATACTGGCCTGCATAGCTGTCTGAACAGGCACAAAGTGTGTGGGTTTTCTATGAACCTCTTGATCAGCACTGGACTCAAGGGGAGAGTTGAGAAGATAGAGACTTAGGGACTGATATTTTTAGGAAAGACAAATACTAGAGGAAATTTCACAGTGGCTCCTCTTATAGAGAAAGGGTGATATCAGAGGGTCCCTCTGCCCTTTTCCACCTGCATATTGAGTCTCTCCTCTTCTCATAACGCTCACCATGGTTCTCCACACAGCTTTTAATAGACAACCAACACACACCCTATATTCAGCAGCAAAGGGGTCAGGGCAGGGAGTGGACAGAGGTCTGACTGAGCCCATCTGCCTCAGGAGGACAGCGCACAAAAGGCTGTAGCATCCCAGAGATCCATGCAGATGCACAGATGTCAGAACCCTGAAACAAGACAGAGATGCACAAATATTCTGAGACCGAAATAGGCAGGCTGTAAAGGTACACCGGCTACTCCTGTACTGTGCTGGGGGTGGGGGTGGCTGTGCTGGGGAGGAGCACTAAAGAACTATCTCCTGATCATTGGATCCTCAGATCTCACATCTTGGAGAGCTGGTTCCAGTGAAGAGAACACTGTGCTTCAATGTACCAGGACTCCCACTACAAATCATGGTCAAAAGAACAGAGTTAAATCTACTTCCCTATAGCTAATCTTTAGGAGCAAGCTTGACATTGTTAAAAAAAAAAAAAAATCACAGGAAGTAATACTCAGGTTATCAAGAAGCCCCCAAGGATGCAATTGGCATTGGATGTTCCCATTTGAAAGTTACCAGTACTCTAATACTAATCAACACCAGCCCCTCAATAACTTCCACAGTTGAACAAAATTATTCCAGGAGCAGTTAGTCACGGTCATGCTATTTGCCAAGGATATCTTATACAGTTACAGTCCGGCTTCACTGTCAGCTAGGCGTCTTGCTAGTCTGTAACCCTGGAAGCAATTCTTCCATAACTCTGAACTGCATCAAGTCCGTAATGCTCATTTCAAAGACAACTCCAGCAAGAAAATGGCTGGCTACTTGTTCCTGCCTTAGGTGTGGTGAAGTCCAGGACTGCCAGTAATGTTTATTCCATTTTCTGCCTTTCCTAGAGCCTCCGGTTTCCTAAGAGATTTCTTTTCCTGGTCCTTGGCCTCCAGTTAACCTTAGCGGAGGTAGATGTCATGAGACTCCGGTACACTCAGTTCCCAACCAGGGCTGCCAGGATCCCTGCTCTGATGCCAGAGCAATTCCGGGTGGGAGTGGGGGAAGGAGAGCCAGGCAGCCGCTAAGATGTTTACCAAAACACATACCCAACCACACTTTCTATCCAGCAGAAAGAGAAACTGGCATCTTGTATGAGTGTTTAATTAAAGCTCAGTTGGAAGTGCATTCGCCTCCTCCGACTTGGCGGGTAGCAACAGCATCCAAGAGCTTTGCAGACAGCTCGGAAATGTAATCAACCAGCATCCTTTCCCTCACTCTGCAGTTCTCTTCCCAGGGGCCATCAGCTGGTAGACCACAGGGGTGCAAAGAGCACAGCTGTAGGTCTTTTGCTCCCCCAGAGACGACCAGGGCGGCGCACCTTGGCATGTCTCTCCCAATGTACAAGGTGGGCCACAAGGTGAGGACACCCTTGACCCTTCCTCCCCTGCCTGCAGCTCTCCACTCCTGGGGAGCTGCAGAAGGGGCTGCCGCTGGTGGATTCCAGCCTGGGGCACCAGAGTATGCAGGAGCATAGGGAAGGGGCCCAGGCTGTGCCCAGTGGTGGCTGCAGCGGTCACTGCTATAATGCTGCTCGGGTGTCTTGCGGATGCCACCCGGGCGGAGGGCTGCGGAGGGGCTCGGAGGTGGCTGTGCGGAGAAGCAACCTCCCACCCACCAGTTACCTGGACGCGGTCCACGAAGGCTCACCGGGGCGGTGGAGGAGGCACGGGAGGACGGAGAGCGGCGGGCCCGCGCCGGCAGGATGTGCTGTCTCACGCTGCGCGATTAGGCTTTCGCTCCTCTGGGAGCGATCACTTCCTCTCTCCTGAGCCTGACACTGACAGCTCCCAGCACCCGGCTGCGGGGCTCGCCCCGCCTACGGCCCACACCCTCCACGCCCGCGTCTCCTGCGGGAGGGCCTCCGCACAGCGCAGCACCTCCTCGGCCAGCCTGACAGTGTGGAGGGAGCCTGGGGACAGTCAGTCTTTGGCCGCGGGCGGCGCAGCACACCTAAGTTACTGCAAAGGAGAGCTGAGGAGTGTGCCTGCCAAGCTCCTGATGATTTCCTCTGTAGGCAACTTTCATTCCCAGACGGAGAAACTTTAAGGATTATAAACAAACAAGTTTAGATCGATCCGTGCTGAACAGGTGGGGTTGAACCGAGATTTTCCCAGAGATACACAAACATACACATGCACAGATACACACACAAAAACATACATCATACCTGTATGTATATATTAATATATACTACATGTAAATAATATGTATGTATAGACACATACATGTAAACACACAGGAATAGGCATACATATATGCATATATTATAGACAGTGTGTGTAGCTTGCTTTCCTTTGTTTCTCAGAAAGAAGGTCCTGGCTTTTAAAATCTGAGTAACATTCTTGGACTTTCCCAAAATTGACCATACTAGCCATTATAAAACTGAGGATGTACTTTAGGATATTAGAAAGTATGGGACTGGCACCATTTCGAAGATGGGTTTTTCACCATTTTGCTTGAACCCCCTAACCATCACTGTGTAGATGAGAGTGTGAATATGTGGAGAGCCGGTTGTGTTCTCTAATTGTTGCTGCTGGTTTTTATATCCGGTGTTTGATGTCTCAAAGATACTCAAATATCTGAAAATTTTATCAATTGGCAAGTGCAAAAGTAATTTCAAGATAACATACAATTATGAGTGCAATGTCTTACCTATCATTGTTTCAATTTTGACTTCCTGCCTGGTCAGTTTTGATCATAGAAAGAGCTAAAGTCGGGGCTGGAGAGATGACTCAGCAGTTAAGAGCACTGACTGTTCTTCCGGAGGACCTGAGCTCGATTCCCAGCATCCACGTGGCAGCTAACAACTGTCTGTAATCCCAAGACCTGATACCCTGTATGCATTCAGGCAAAACACAAATTCACATAAAATAAAAATAAATATTAATAAATATTGGCCATAAAAAAGAGTTAACACGGGGCTGGAGAGATGGCTCAGCGGTTAAGAGCACCCTCTGCTCTTCCAGAGGACCCGGGTTCGATTCCCAGCACCCACATGGCAGCTAACAACTATCTGTAGTTCCAGTTCCAGGCAAACAAATAAATAAAGGTTTTTTTTTTTTTTTTTAAAAAAAAAAGAGTTAACACATGCATGGGGGCGCTAAATACTTCTAGGTTATAGATATTGAACATATCCCAAGAAAGACAATAATATGCAATGTATAGATCATAGCCATACACTAGAGAGGCTTGGTGAAGATCAACTCTACATGCATTTTCTCTTAAAATTTCCATAATTCAAATCAATATAGACAAAGGGTTATGTGACCTCTGTGATGTCTAATCAACTGACTGGATCTGAAACCAGTTAAGAGAGGGCAGACCCATAAGGTATTTTCTTGATCACAGTATGTGAAGTGGGGAGAATTACCATAAATGTGGAAAAATTTTCCCATGTGTTCCTTTCTATTACATTCCCATGGTGTGGGCAAGTTCATCTATCTTGTTCACATCTTGTCCACCTACCCTGTTGCTACTGCTGCCATTTGTAGATAACATCAGAACCAATCAGTACCTCACTCTGCAGGAATTCCCCAGGCTTCTGCACCAGACCGGAGCTGCAGAGACATCCAGCCTCTACTGTACCAGAACTACTGGGTTCTTGGTCTCTTTTATATGATGATAGCCATTGTTTGAGCACTTACACAGTATATATATCCATTCTCTCAATTCTGTCCCTCTACAGAATCCTGAGCAGTATAACCCTGCAAAGAAATTTGAACCTCTGAGAAGTTACAAAGTATCACAGCTCCTGAGCAACCTACCTGAGATTTGAATTCCACTTACCCCAGCATTCAACTTACCTGGGAGCCCTTTTTCTGTCTTTACAACACAAAATTGTCCAGTGCCCCCCACCTTCAAATTATTGTACATGTACGTCACATGACTCACACATAGGAGAATACGGTTTCTATTCTTAAAGGTATGATGGAAGGAACAAAGGAAGCATGATGAAAAACAGCTGTGAATGAGAATGATGTTCGGATGGATAGCTATTATTTCTAACAGTCGAAAAGAAGAAGGGATGGCATTTCTAAACATAAATCCCAGAGGAGAGAAAGCCCAAAATGGAGACAGCAAATGCTAAGTAGGCCAATGTTTTTGAGAGTGACAGATTCATGAAGAGTATGACTGGATCCATAAAAGAGACTGAAAATGTACACTGGGGAGCCACTAAAAACACTGAGCAGAAAGCAAACAAACCAAACAAACAAAAAAATAAGCAAACAAAAACCATGGAAGAATGACCTGGCTATATCCATAGGATGGAGATGGGATTTACAAGTAAAGGCAGAAGAGACCAGTAAGAAGTTCTATATAGAATTCCAGGATTTGTTGAATTCTAGCATTACAAATACTTTGTAATATATGCTAAGCAAACATTAAGTCATCAATGGAAAAATTAGTTATATTAATCACTTCATTTTATTTTCTCAAGAATTCAAAGTAGGATCTTGAAGAGTTATTTGAAGAACATACAAGTTTGTTGAAGTATTTTGTCTATTTGTCAAAAGGTAGAAACAGCTCAAATATGTCCACCCACAGATGGGAAGATAAAGAAAAGCTGTGTGTGTGAGAGAGAGAGTGTGTGTGGTGATAGAAATTAACATAAGATACAGTGAATTCTCATATATATATATATATGATTATGCAACCTCAAAAAATAGACAGCAAACATGTTGAAATGTTGAATGCTATAAGATGAATGAATGTGGAGCATATTATGTTAAGTAAAATAAGCCAGTAACAAAAGAAGAAATCCTGTGTGATTTCACTTGTATGAAGTATGTAAAAGAATCAAAATTATAGAACAGAATATGCAGTTATTTTCCAATGAGAAAACTGGCAGGAATGATTAGAGAGGGTTTGTTTGTTTGTTTGTTTATTTTTAGCTGAAAAGTTATTGATCAGTGGTTTAACAATGAGAATAGAGTGACTATAGTGAAGTATACCCTGAAAATGGAGGAACTACTTTAACTGTTTTTACAATAAAACACAATTATAAATGATCTTCATTATTCAATACCCGAGTATGGAACAGACATAGTGAGACTGAAAATGGCCAGGAAAGGAATGACCCCTATTTTCAGGCATGGACAATATAGTGATAATGTAGGACTATATCAAACCAAATCTGAAAAGAATATTTTTTAATCAAAGACATTTCCCATGAAATATTAAAAAAATAAAATGAACTCCATTTGGGAATTACAGTTGTAAAGGACTCCTCGAAGAGCTTATTTTCAACAGACAGTGGTGAGGCTATTTAATCATGGGTTAGAGAAAGATGCAGAGAGGGAGGGTTAGGGTTTTCTTTTTATTCTTTGAGGATTTCATATGAAATGTTTCAGCCATATTTTTTCCTTTCTCTCCACTTCTTGTAGATCTTTCCCTACCTCACTGACGACCTAACTTCATATTTTTTCTTTCTCTTAAAAACAAAATTAAACAAGCAAAGCATGAAGGTTAATTTGTGGTGGCCAACTACTCCAGAGCATGAGGTTTGCCGTAGAGCACTGGTACACATAGCATCACTCGGCAGAAGGAAACTGGTCTATCCTTCTGCCCTAAAAGCTACCCATTGAGAACAGTTCCTTGGCAAGGGCTGAGACTTGTACCCACTCTCTTCCACTATGGACTGGGATTTAGTTTAGCTTGAGCTTGGACAGGTCCTATGTATGCTGTCATAATCAAGATATATATATATATATATATTTGTACATACATATGTACATATATATTATTTATAAGTAATAGTTTTTAGTAAGTATAGTTGCAGGTTCACAGAGAAATTAAAGCAAGATACAGTGACCTCTCTTGTTCTCAGAGACTATCTGCTCATTAAGCCTTCCTCAGTTTCTCTCCTTGCTAACATTTTGCAATAATGTGATACATTTTTTTCCTGTTTGAGCTGGTATTGACACAGACCTGAAATTCAAAGTTTACAGAAGAGTTCACACCCTGCCCTGTACACTTCTGCAGGATGAATGCATAATGTTATGTATCCACCATCATAACATTACTTAACAGTTTTATCACATAGGAGTCTTTATGTTCCACCTGTCTGCGATTCTTTAACTCCCTTGGTCCAGGCTCTGGCCACAACCAATCTAGCTAATATCCAGGCTTGTCTTTTCCAAAATGGCATACAATTGGTCCCACACAGTGCGTAGATTCCTTTACTTACCAAAGTTCTTTTGCAACTTATGTCTCAATAGCTCATTGCTTTTATCATCTAATAATGCTATAATTTTTAATATACCACATTACCCACCTGCCTACTGAAAAATATCTTACTTGCTTATAGTTTTTGTAATTATGAATATAATTCCTTTGTGCATTCATAAATAGAGGGTTATTTGTGTTTATGTTTGGTGGTTTATTTCGGTAATTATCTAAGAGTATGATCACTGGATCTTCGATAAACCTAATGCTGAGTGTGCTAGTTAGGTGCAATAATTTTTCCAAAGTGGCTGCATTCTGCTTTCCACGTGACAGTGGAAAGTACGTGACAGTCCCTGGGGCTTCAGACACCCCCAGCCAAGAGTGCTGTGTTTGGGATTTGAGCCACTCTGCTAAATTCATGTTCAGATCTCAGTGTGGTTTTAACTTGTGATTTCTCCATGAAATGCAGCATGCACTGTCTTTTATCTTTGTGCTTGCATCAGTGAAAGTTCATTGCCAAGGTGTCCATTTTATGAATTTAGATCTTGAATTGTAAATGTTTTTAGTCTATGTATTTATTACACATGCTCTGTGATGAGAAACGTTGTTTTCATTCTGATACTTGCTTTTCCCTTCTGTTTTAAAATAGCACAGAGTAGCAGATTTAAATTTCAGTGAAGAAAAATGGTAATTTTTTTACTTCTGGGTTATGTTTTTTATTTTTCTGCCTAAAACCAGACCTAAGGGTACATAGATTCTCTGTTTCCTTTTAAAGCTTAGTAGTGTTGCATTTACATCAGCTGTTGATTTGGAGAAAGTTTCTATGAGAACTGTACTATCTATGTCTAACTTGTTTACATGTGGGTTTTCAGTTGTTTGCTGCCTATTCTGGTAAAAGACTTCATAAAGCATATGACATTTCTTTTCTTTAAGTGAAAAGATCTTAAAGTGCTTCCCAACCCCAAGTAGGTCCTTAGAAGTATAATCATCCAATCCAGCATCAGAGATAGAAAGATAGAAATTATTAGCAATAGTGGAGAGAGTTCCTGAGTTGGCCTAGCCTGGTAATCAGATTGGTGACTACCCTAACTGTCATCATAGAGCCTTCATTTAGTAACTGATAGAAGCAGATGCAGAGATCCACAGCCAAGCACCAAGTCAAGTTCTGGGAGTTTAATCTAAGAGAGGGAAGAGGGATTATATGAGTGGGGTGTGTGTCAAGATCATAATGAGGCAATCTACAGAGACAACTGAACCAAGCTAGTGGGAACTCATAAAATTTAGGTCAACAGCTGTGGAGCCTGCATGGGACAGGACTAGGCCCTCTGCAGATGGGAGACAGCTGTGTAGCTTGTTCTGTTTAAGGGGCCCCTGACAATGGGATCAGGATCTATCCCTGGTGTGTGAGCTGGCCTTTTGGAGCCCATTACTTTTGGAGGGACACCTTACACAGCCTTGATGCAGGGGGGAGGAGCTTTGCCTTGCTCAAATGAATGTCCCAGGCTTTGCTGACTCACCTTTTTGGAGGAGGTGGGGGTTGGGTGAGGAGGAAGCTGGGGGGAGGAGAGGAGGAGAGATAAGAGGGGAATCTGTGTTTTGTATGTAAAATGAATAAAAAATGAATTTAAAACAGGTATTGAATCTTGTTTTATTTAACAACATAAAAAGTTAAATGTAGCTATATTTTTATTATCCAGGTGTATCTGTCACTTTTCTGTTGCTATGACAAAATAGCAGGACCAAAAGCAACTTGTAGAAGGAGGGGTTTAACTTGGCTTACAGTTCCAGAGGGAGAGTCTATCCTGGAAGGAAGGCAATGCAGCAGGATGCTGGAGCAGGAAATTAGCTGATCCCATATTAGCATACAAAAAGTCAAGGTCACAAATAGGAAGTGGGCCAAGGCTATAAACTCCCAAGACCACCCTTTGTAAAGCATTTCCTTTCAGCAAGCCTCCATGATCTGAAAGTTCTGTAACCTCCACAAACAGCGCCACCAACTGGGGACAAGTGGTCAAATACATAAGCCTATGTGGGACGTTTCTCATTCAAACCTCTTCAATAATGTTCTGTACAATGCTGATTATCTATTGTTCTGTGGTGAATTATTGTGTTTTGTGTGTGATTACTGATAGCTTGTATGACAGGCTTTAAAACACAGTTTTTTCAAAACCACTAATGGGCTCTTTTGTGAAATTCATAGAGACATCAGAATGAGAAGGAAGGAAATTCTTCTATCACATGACAGTCTCAACTCCTGCATCAATCCTTCACTTCCAAGCTTGAAATAAATTCTCACAGATGAGGCTAAACAGCTAATTAGGATAGACTTGGAAATTCCCATCTGCTGGCCACAAAGAAGCACTTTAGACTCCGCCAAGGGGACAATGGTATGGCCAACTCCACCTGTGGAATTAGAATCTGGGTGCAAACTTGGGACCCTCCCCCTTGCTGGTCTCATAATGAGTATGTGTGCAAGTTACAAGACTCATGTATACAAGACTCAAGACTTAGGATACTCAAATCTTCTAGGAGTCTTAATAAACCAATAATGCTTGGCCCCTATGATATCAATCTATAAAGACACTTGTTTCAGTCCCTAGTTGGTTATTCAAACCAGACTACATGGAAACTAGAACTTTGTAACCTCCTTATTCCGTGTTAAAACTGATGTATTGCCAGATTTATGGGACCACACAGACTTTAATCCACTACTAGACTTCAAGACAGAACCTTCTCTGGCAGAGCATGTGTCCATCAGTTGTGAACACAGGTATGAGATTTCACCTGCTCCCCTCTTCCTGCAGAACTTCCTGCAGCACACAGGTTCCAACATCACTTTTGATACCTAGACTCTCAACCATGCCCAGAGTCGCCTCTGAAAATCATACTTTAGTTCAAAGAAATAAAACTAAAAATTAACTTCAGTGGTTCAAGTTATTTAAATCAGTAAAACAAAATGTGAGTCAGCAGAATTAGCTGTTAAAATGTAAAGTGCTTGTGTTGGAGGTGCAGCTCAGTTAGTAGAATGCTTGTCCAACCATCACAAAGCCCTGCATTCCAGCCCCAACACTGTGTGCAGTAGCATATTTCTGTAATCCTAGTATTGGGGTGGATCAGAAGCTTAGTGTCATGCTAAACTGCACAGTGAGTTAGAGGTCAGCCTATGAACCATGAGAAACCCTCAAATATAAAGATAGATTAATTATCATATAAATATAAAATGCATACTAAAGAAAACATGCTTGAAAACATTTATTTATAGCTCAGATGATGTGTAGTTCATGCTAAGAATAAACACCTGTGAAGAAACCAATTTATACCACTTCCCATATTATACATGTGTTTGTGCTTCTTCTGTTATCAAACATAGGATAGTTCCTTTGTTCAAATTTAAAGCAAGACGATGTCCAGGAAGTGTGTGTGTTGTGTTTAGAATTTTACTTAAAATGCAAAAGTGACTTGTGGTGGTATATTCAATAAAAATAGGCTAAAATATCAGAAGAGAGAGCCAAGCCATTAAAGATCAGGGAGAGGTTATTCAGGCCTTTAATCTCAGCAATTTAAGTCATCAGTAGTTCAAGGCCAAACAGCCAGGCAGTGGCAGCACACACAGCTCTCGGAAGGTTGAATGAGGAAGTAAGATAGCTGGGAGGGAGAGGCAAAGGCGTTCAGCTTTTCTGGCCACTTCCCTGGTCAACTGAGGAGAGAGAGATTGGGGTAGAAGGATTTCCTCTGAGACAGGCCTGAAGAGCTGTCAGGTGAGAAGTGGCTGTGGTTTATTTCTCTATCTTTCTGACATTTCAGCTTTTCCCCAATATCTGGCTCCAGATTTTTATGATAATACCAAATATATTTTGTGCAATAGTGACTTATGGAGAAATCCAAGATTCTAACATTTAATGTAATTCCCAATTTTTACGGCCTGAACATTTTTCACGAAGAGACAGCATCTGTGCTTTTAAGTGGTATGCAGAAGGCTGTGCAATAAATAAGTAAACCCCTATAAGAGCATGTCCCAAATAATTGTTCTTGGTTTTGGAAGAATGAGCTGAGATTCTGCTGTGTGACTAGAGGTTTTACTAAGTGCTATTTGGATAACTTCCAAAAGCAACTCTAATTATACTATAATTACCTGTGTTGTAGTATAGTTGTATTATAACCACCCATCTTCCCGCCCCTTCACTTTTGCACCCTCATGTCTCTGTGTTGCCTCCTCTCACCTCCTGCTTGTGTTCCCTTGATCATCTTCTCTTCCAGTGATGACGCAAAGCCAGACTACATGCTTTTAGTAATTCATATGCAATTCAACTATGGAAATTACCTATTCAGCAGCAGTAAAGAACCTTTCATCTGAGAAAAATGATTTAAATTTAAGGGCAATGATTACAAAACAACTTATTTTTCTTGCTTCAAATTCACTTTCTATCATTGCCTAAATGTAAGCCTCTGTTTATCTCAACGGTGGGACTAGTATGTATTTTCTTGTGTTTTAATTTATTACTTAATCTTATTTTAAATTATTATTATTAGACATCAAAGAAATTTATTTCATCAAATAATTAATAAGCCATTTTTGGGCACATTACTTTTCTAAATAATTCCCTAGAAACATTTTTTGTGGTTTTTGTAATCATTCCACAGAAAGGCTAATTGTGATAGAGGAGTGGGTGAGGCACCTGGATGTTACAGCTCTTTGCACATACTTTAAATCAACTGTATTTATTGATAGGTGACACACACATACACAATTATGGTGGGAATTCTGGGTAATTAAATCATACCTTTTTTTTCTTTTTGCATTTGCCTTATTTTCTGTGTAAATGTGCATTGCATTTCTCAGTAAGCCTGTTAGATGCCAAGTTATTTTAGAAGTGTTAGGTATGGGCATAAATCAATATTTATTCAGTAAGCTTCTTTCCTTTTAATCATCCTGAACATACACTGAATCTTATCAGCTAGAAATAATTGTGGTATATATATATATATATATGAGAATTTAGCAGTAGTACAACGCCCCTTGCTACAAGGAGCGTCAGGATGTGGGTGGAATTGGGGTAGAGGGAAATATTTATGTCCTGTCACTGCCTGTGTAAACAACATATATCATATTATCTTTCTGTGTACTCTCTGTAGTGCAGATCACTAGGCGATTATGGCACCACTCTGGTTAAATTGAGCTATAAGAAGAAAATATTCTCAGGGTCCTTTAGTGATATACTACCGTCTTAGCTAAACCATGAAAGATTATTTTTAAGTTTTATTTTTATGTTAGTCTATAGAAAGAATCTTAGACTCTAGCCCAGGTTGGCCCATAACTCACGATCCTTCTGACCCTGTATCTTGATGCTGCATCATATTGACTTTTTTATTTTCTTGTTTTGAAACAGGGTTTAGCTGTGTAGTCTTGGCTATTCTGGAGCTTGCTATGTAGACCAGGTTGACTGCAAACTCAGAGATCCTCACAGAGAGTGATGAGATTAAAGGTGTGTGCCATCATGCCCTGTCCTCTGTCCTAATTTTATAAATGTGCAATATCATATTCAGTTAAAATTGATATTTTAGAGTAAACCCTTCCTTTGTGTGTGTGCGTGTAAATGTATACACATATGTACTCTAATGTTAAATACTAGTCTGAAGTTTGTTAGGTCTCAGTTATTACATATATCTAGAAATGAGCTCAAGCTGGAGTATAAAAGAATTTCTGGTAGTTAAAGAAAAAAACAGCATTTCTTAAGAACTTGTAAAACCATTTCCAATCTTCCAAAAGGAGTCATTTTTCTTACATGACAGAAGGGACATATGGCTACTTGTGGTACCTATCAGCAGATCAAAGCCCATGCTGAACTGCAGGCTCCCCCAGTATCTCACAGGCCCTGCTAGAGATTTCAAAGTCCATAGCAGCTTCAGTTCTCTCTTTCAGCTACCCTTCTTCCTCAAAACCTTTATAATTTACCCAGTCCTCTCTGGTTTTTTTCTGTCTCTGTCTCTCACGGTGTCTGTCTGTCTGTCTATTCGTCTGTCTGTCTGTCTGTCTGTCTCTCTCTCTCTCTCTCTCTCTCTCTCTCTCTCTCTCTCTCTCTCTCTCTCACACACACACACACACACACACACACACACACATATCTCCTGCCATGCTTCATTCTCTATTATTTCCACTCTTCCCTCCCACTCTCCAGATTCTCTAACCCCTGGCCTTGTCCAATCTGCTTTCTTTTCTTTCTGCTCTGGACCCTTCCAGATGCTTCTGGATATTTTCCCTCTCTTAATCACAAAAGCGTTTCTCCTAATAAAGGAGTAGTTAGGTAGGCAGTTTCTTTACTGTGCTTCCTCACATACAAGTTGAGAAAGATAACTCATGAACATTGAAGAAATGTTAGCTGTGTATCTGTTTGTCATTGGGTCTCAAGATCATGTTTCGCTTTTCTCTTATAGAATATAAGCTGCTGGTAGAGTGCTCACACCATGTGTACCAAGTTCCAGTTTGAGTCTCAGAAATGCACACAAAAAGAAAAGTAGTAAAGAAACAAATCCTCAGAGTATTTTGAAAATTAAGCTTATTTATTTATTTATTTATTTATTTATTTATTTATTTATTTTTGTCAGTGCGTCCTTATATGCCTTCTTCTAAAAGGCTTTTCTTAAATTAAAATTTCCTCATCATATGAACTGAAAGTAAAAGATTAACTATTATAAGATGTTTAAAAAATTATATCTTTTACATTGAAGTTCTTAATATTACTTAATCATTTTCAAATCCTCACTGAAGTCTTGTGTTTATGGAGATAAATTGCTGAACTGTTCCAAGAGTTTAACATTCTCACTTGTCAAACACTATGAAAGTCATATGATAGTGGTTAGCATTAAAAGTCTGAAAGCCATTTTTCTTTATACTAAAAGATCTGAAAATAAAAATTTGTATTTTAAGAAAAAACATTTAAAGATACTCTAAGTCAACAAGGTAATAGAATTCCAAGTTCTGTTCAATCAAGGTAACTAGGGTGTATTTCATGGCTCATTTCTGTGTTGCAATACAGTAGGATAAGGATGAGGACAGATGGAAAAAGGAGGGAGGAGCAGATGGATGTGGGGGTAGAATCTGAATGACAGTTAAATCATCATTGGCTCCTGGCAAGAAGTTTCAAAGAAACAGAAAAAAATACAAACAAATGCAGAGGCAGGTTCAGTCAACTTCAAGTTTAGTCTCTACCTAGGATGAGAGGCTTTGTTCTACTGTTTCAGGCATTTTGGCCTTGGACGGGCACAACTGTCTTCTAACGGTCTGTTAAATATCCTCTCTCTGATGAAAACATATGGCTTACTATTTTTAAACATCAAGATTTATAATTAGAATCGAGGCTTTTTTTTTTTTCAGTGCAATTCCAGGGATTTTTACCTAGGACTGAATTTGTGCCTGAATTTGTGCCAGGGATGACATTTGTACTCAGTTTCTGATGATATTGTGTCTGCGTTTACCAAATGCATCATTGAATTCTTCCTTCATTAGACCATATTTTTGCCTAGAAAAATACCTTGCTGACTCATTACACATTGTCTACTATGGAGTTAGACCTAGATTCTACTTTTTAAATTTTTTTCTTCCAATCAAACACATAATTTTTATCTACAGGAAAAAATATATACGGAAGAACATCATTTAAGTTAGAAAAAGTTGTGGAAAATGTTACACTTTAATCACTATTCACAAGTTATCAATAATCCTTTAAGATTTGGTGCAGAAGTTCCATAATTGAGCATGCCAGGGTACCAGGAGGTGAGGGGTTTTTGTATTTTTTTCCTCCCTTTGGTATGAGGATCAAAAGACAACCTCACACATGTTAAGCATGTGCTCTTCCACTGTGCCACACCTGCACATCCAAGAGACAAGTTTTTTATTAAAAGTTTCACCATCAAAGGAATAAGTGAGACATGTTAAGCATCACAGATATGCTTAGCCATAGCTATACCTAAGAGTGAGTATAAGTCTCGTGAGATGAGAGAAATTTGGCTTTACCCATCATCTTGATTTTTTTGAAGTAAATGACTGGTGTGTCAAATTACTAGTTCATTTTGCTTGTCTTCAAATAATCTTATTTTAACACAGATGTTTTTCAAGTTTTCTCAAATGACAAAGAAATGAGGGGGGGTTGAAAGAATACAAAGGCCACGGGACTTGATTTTCATCAATGATAATTTTGTTTCCCACATGTATTCTTCTGGTCTAGGAGCTGTCATTCAACAAATACTTGCCAAATACCGACTATGACCAAGAATCAAAAATATACTTCCCTTGTGGTAAGTTCTTCTTGATTTAGAGAGGCCATCGTTACCTCTTGTTTTATGAGCTTAGAAAGCAGAAGCTCACAGAGGGTCATTTTATTAATTAATCCCGACATTGCTGAGATAAAATGAATGCCCAATAAAAGCAGGTTTGACTAGGAAGGATCATTTTGTTTAAATCATGAGGGGAAGGGCTGAGGGGGAGGGTAGCTCTGGTCATGGCAGCAGGGGAGTAAAGTGGCTAGTCACTTCTATCTCCAAGGAAACAAAGGGCAATGAAAACTGGTATTTAGCTCTTTTTTTTTTATTTCACTCTTTCATTCAGCCCAGGACCCCAGCCCATGGAGATAGTGCTGCTATATTCAGGCTGGGTGTTTCCACTCCAGTTAGACCTCTCTAGAAAACGTCCTCACATGTATAGTTAGAGGTTGTTGCCTGGAAAATACCAAATCCAGTCAAGCTGACAATGAAGATTAATAACCACCATGGTGAGTAATTTGCTAAAGAACTCATTGGTTGTAAAGGGTAAGACTCCAACCATTTAATACTGCATGAAGCCAGAAGCCCAATCCTTGTCTAGCTGTACAGCAATTCAGCAACTAACTTTGAGATTGTAAAGGCCTATAATAGCCAGGAGGCAGAGAGCCAGACTCATAGAAAGACTTCCAGAATTTTAATTTGAGCCAGATTAATTTGACCTCAACCATGATAGTTTACTTTGCAGTCTTTCAGATTCTTCATTTGTGAAATGGAAAGATGAAGGTCACTTACCCCACTGGGCTATCCTGAGAATGAAACATGTTAGCACAGCAAAAACACTTAGAGAATGCCACACACAGAGTGATCACTGTTATTAAATCCTGGCGACTATTTATTATCAAGAATTATGTCTTAGCAGATCTCCAAGGTGCTTTGTCTTCTTTTCCTTTTTTTTTTTTTAAATTTTTTTTGAGAATGGTGGGTAAGGCTAAATAGTAACAGCTGTTCAACCGTTAGTGGTAACAGAAGGAAGCAGTGTTAAGAAGGGGGTGGAATCAAGAGCTTGCCAAGAGACACTGAGACTGAGAACAGACAGAACACACAATAACCTGTCAGAAGGGGAGCTGAGAAAAGCTACCCTAGAGTAACACACACACAGACACACACAGACACACACACACACACACACACACACACACACACACACACATTATATTGTAGATCGCTTGGCTGGCAAAACAAACAATCAAAAAAAGATGCTCCAAGACACTCAGTCCCTCAATCTGATTGTCAGAATATTGAAACAATGAACATCAAAGAAATGGGAATTCCCACAGGAGTCATGTGTGACAAGGAACAGCCCCTTGCCACCACCTGATGGGATGCTACTAAAACCCAGACAATAATGCCAGGGTGGGCAGGACCACACCTTGACTAGGATTGCTTAGATGTGCAAATCCTTGTTATTTTATTTAAGTTGTAATCTCACTTCGAATCTCCCAAAAACAGGTTTGGGGAATGGTTGGCACTTCCTCTTCCCAGTGTGACTATATGGAATAATTCTTTCTGCTCCACTACTAAATATAACTGTTTTTAATTGTTTATGGTGGATGAATGGCTGAACCTCACTTGAGGCATGGGCTGTGACCCCTAGGTTAGAAAACACTAATAGTTATCACTACACATCAATCAAATTCTGATGAGCTGACAGTTAGGCTAGCACATTATGTCAAGGTAGAAGTGCAGGTGGCAGGGAGAATAAGCAGGCATGCCTTCAGTTTTCCCAGCCATTTTTCTGTGCCATCTTAAGTGGCTGTTCTCAGGCTGGGAATCTGGCTTCCCACAAGCTGTTCATAACTGCATTTTCCTCTCAACCACACCCCTTATCATCGCCCTCTGCCACCAGTCTCTGACCCAAGCCAACTTTTTAAAGACTTGAGTTAGGCACCAGTACTAAATCTTTTCATTCCTACCAAGAGTGAGGTTCAAAATACAACAGTGTCCCTTAATTTTAAGCATAGTTGGCCTCACAAACAATTTTTATAGACCGTTTTATAGCAGTGAGTGCTAAGGAGAGAACCCTATACATTCTAGCATGGAGCTATATAAGAAAATATGAATAGAGTATCAAAGCCAAGGAAAGGTATCACCAGCATCCAGGGTACTGGAAAACACACACCAGAGAAGTGACTCATGCCAGGATTTTCATTATTTCATTCTGTGCTATTGCAGAATTATTTACTTGCAATATATCATTTAAATGATTAATATTTATTAAGAGGTTATATAAACACTCACTGATACAAACTGAATCTTAAGACAAATCTTGGAGAGTGGAGCTGTCCCATGCAGGATGGTCCAATCTGCTCCCTGAGAAAGCAGGAACAAAACAGGAAGGAAAGTTAGCATGCCCTGGGTCCTCACTGGGGTCTGGCCATGCTCCATTCAGGGTCCTGATACCCCAAAGTTATGCCTCTAAGCCTCCTTAAATAACACCTGAATCCCACTACATCTCCCTTTTTTGTCTAACTAAGAAAGTTCTAAAAGTAAGTATAAGACTATATACAATAGGAATAATTATAAGGTAATGTCTAGAAGAGGAAAAGACAATAATATAAAAAAGGTCAAACTATAACTAACAACAAACATAAAGGTATATTTTAAATGCCTAGAATATTGATAAGTGACAATATACAGGGATTACTATTACTTCAAGGCAGGTTTTCTTGGATAATATGAACCCAATACCTGAATGCTCTTAGCTAAGATCTAAGATGTTAGTAACATTAACTATCTAGGCTTCAACCCCATCAGAGACCTGAGAAGAAAAATATACTACCTGAATAATCTGGAAGCACATGAGAGTAGCTCCCAAGATTTAGGAGAAGACAGCAACAGTCAGCTGCCTGGATTTTTCTGCAAAATTAGAACATCCACCTTTTTTGACTACAGGCCTAGGATATCTGAGAGCTCTCTTCAGAAGCAGGGCATTTTTGAGAAACCATGTTATCCTGTCTTGGCAGGTATTGGCAGTCTTTGTCCTTCATCCTGCTCATCCAGATTGGACAGCATGCATACTGACAGCAGTGAAGGAAAAGGCAGTTCTTGTTGCAACAGGCCATTGTCCTCCAAGGAAGAAAAACTTCTTGTTTGAGTGTCCTCATGCCCAATGCCATCTTAGGAATGGAGCAGTGATACCAGGAGTTGTCGTGTCTCTCATGGTCAAATTCTGAATAATAAAACATTAAATGCCATATTCTATAGGTCTTTGAAGTGGTTTAAGACTCCTGTCTATCTGACATATTCTACCATATATCTGAGAAACCTAAACAACATGACTATTATATGACAAACCTAAGTAACTGTGATCTGCAATTCTAATGACTGAAGCTTACATTGTAAAAATAGGTAATCCATAAATGGGTGTACAGGTTTTGAATAATGAATTCAAGTATGACAATTATATAAACATTAAACAAAGGTAAATGTATATTTCAAAATGACAACAGTATCCTAAATATATATTACATATATATTATTTTATAAGATATCTAAACAGAGGTATACAAAACATCTTAACCAGAAATATACACATATTATAACTAGTATAATTTTATATTATGACCAGTATAATTAAGTAGAGGTAGAAATTGCATAGTGGGAATGACAATAATATGCTTAATATGTATTTATGTGCAAAATATTTTAAACAGAGGAAGAAGCATGTATAAAATATGGCAATTACAAGATTCAATTTTGTATCAATTATCAAATTACCTTAGATATAATATAATTTCAGATTTGAATTTGTATTAATATACAAGTTATCTCAAGCATACATATAGAATAATTTTTCATTTGTATCAATATACAAGCATCTATACCAGTGCAAATTGTCCATGGTTCATATTTGGCTAATAATTGTTTATAAGTAGATATAATAATCTACCTATATCTGTTCAGTCTATCCCTCTTTCTCTTCTTTAAAAAGGATTCCTTAGTCTATATTATTGTTCTACCTTCAATCCAAATATAACTTATAACCACTCTTTCAGAATGATAATTAACCATAATCCTTAGAGGACAAAACTTATCAAGAGAGGGGCATATGTAGTATTAAGTTTCTGGCCTGGACTTTTGGGCCTAGCCCTGAGATTTGGACCCACTTGCAGCCACACTGCCACATAGCACCAAATAATCACACAAAGGATTATATTAATTTTATGTTGATTGACCTAGGGCTCAGGCATATAACTTGCTAACTCCTTCATTTCTTGGTATCTCTCTGTCTTTCCTGTTCTCAGAGTTTTTCTACTCTGGTAGCCCTTCCCGCACTTCCTGTCTGCCTTCAGCCAATCAGCATTTTTATTAAACCAGTAGGTGGAACAATTATTTACAATGTAACAACATAATCCCACTACCAGTGTAGTTTTTTATAAAGTTGCTTCCTGCTGACTTATGGGTGGCAGTAACTCTGTGGGATCCTGTAAAAACTATGACAGTGGTTAGGTCCTAATGGATTGACAATAAACATCTATAACCATTCTCAGAGTACTGGGTAAGTCCATCAGGAATTCTTGTTAAAGATTTGACATGAAGAATAATCATAGAGAGCTATCTTGCAACCATCCTGAATAGTCTATATTTCAAAAGCAATCCTTGAGTGTTTTTTTTTCTTTTTCTTTTTTATCACAAACCAGTAAGAATCATTGTGGTGGGGCCCCATCTTCTTTCTAGATGCTTTGGAGATTGCTGGTAGAAGAAATTGGTCTTTACAGTGGAACACCTAAACATCATTAATATCAAATTGAGAATTTATGTTTTCAGGAGAAAATTGCAAAGAAGATTTTAAGGTTAAGAAGGGATAAATATACAGAAAAATAGGATTAGAATTAAAATTACAATAATATTGGTCCCTATTTACTCTGTCTTCTGTCCCACACCAGGTAGCTTTTCTGATATGAGACAGACTATCTTAATTTTTTTCTTTGCCAATGTGCTTGAATTTAGAGAAGCAGAAAGATACTTCTTTCAACTCCAAAGCCAGCTTGACATATAATTAAATATGGAATATAATTTTTTAAGAGATATAGATGTTAGGCAATGAGAATTGAGAATTTACCCTGTAGTGTATATTGGTACCAATAGGCCTTATATTCCTTTGTTTGTAATCTTTCATAATTGATCTCCTTTTAGCCTTAGGCATCTAAGTATCCAGCATCCTTTCAATTTCTTGAAGATGGTTATATCTATTCTTCTGTAAAGACAAAAATGAAACCCAGCTTCAGCCTTGTTAGTGAGTTTTCCTTACCATGTGTCCAATTGTCATATCAATGAATGAATCATTACTTCTCCTCTTCAGAAGGTGTCTCCTTTTTGAATCAGATATTTATTTTGTTGGTACTCATATTTTTTCTTCTCCTATGGAAACTAAAGCAAAACCCTTTTCCCACTGAGGCAATATCCAAACTTGCATTCTGAGGTCAGCACATCCTTGAAGTAGGTTTGGTTTAGTTTAGAAGTTTTTTATATTATCCAATATCTCTCTGCAGCTGTTGTTCCTTTCTCATCAGCATTAAGAAAATTCAAGGTAGGTAAAGTGTTATGCAATCTCTCCCTGGATTTTTTTGTTTCTTCTTTCTCTTTAAGGTGTGATGAGATCTTTTCACAACTGCTTGTCCTCTAGGATTGTGTAGTATACCTATAATGTGCTTTATATTATATATACAAAAGTCTGCTTCATTTTTTTTGGAAGCATATGATGGAATATTGTCAGTCTTAATTTGAATAGGAATTCCCATAGTGGTCATGACTTCCAAAAAGTGTGTAATTACAGATCAGCCTTTTCAGAACTAGGGTAGTTGCCCATTGTAGTCCTGAGTAAGTGTCAATGGTATAATATAAATATTTCATTTTTCAAAATTCTGCAAAATGAATTTTTTCTGGCAGATCTCATTTCTCTGACTACCTATAAGATTGCTTCCAGCAGGTAATGATGATTGGTTATAGAAAGAGCATGTAGGACAATTCTGAACAGTTTTCTTGGCCTGATGCCAAATAATAAGAAAGCTTTTTTTTTTAATCCTTTGCTATTAATATGACATCTCTTATGAAGTTCTGAGGCCTCTAGCATGTTTCCTATTAATAATTGATCAATTTCATCATTACTTTTGGCTAGAGGACCTGGCAGACACTTGTGGGATCTGATGTGTTTTATATATACAGGATGAGTTCTATTTCTAATAATATCCTGTAGCTGTATAAACAATGCAGTTAATTCTGTATCATTAGAAATAAGATCAGCAGTTTCAATATGAAAAAAACTCTTTCCCCATACTGAGAGTCAGTTACTATGTTAAGAGATTATGTTAAGTCCATTAATACCATAATAATAGCATATAATTCTGACTTCTGGACAAAATTATAAGAGATTTAAGCCACTTTACCTAAATTTTCTGATTTGCAACATACTTTTTCTGATTTGTTTGTATCATATAAAATGTAGGAGCGTCAGAAATTGGTTTATCCCATACAACACGAGGAAGAATCCAGTTAGTTTCTTTTATAAACTAAATTCTTTTGCTTTGGGGCTATCTGTTGTAAATATCTACCCCAAAATTGCTACAGGCTCTTTGTCAAGGTTCACTGTCTGCCCATAATTGATCAATTTCTTCATTCGTTAAAGGTACAACAATTTCTGCTAAGTCCTTTCCTGTCAACTGACAAAGTCTTAATTTTCCTTTAAAAATCAAATCAGAAATCTTTTCCACATATATTTTCCTTTTTTTCTCAGACTATGTGGCAGAAATATCTATTGTAACATAATATTTTCCCCTTGCATTATTATTCCTATAGGAAAATGCTTAGAGGGTAAAATAACCAGAATGCAATTGATTCATATGTGCATCTTGTAATTTCTTTTTCACTAAAACTAATTCTCTCCCAGCTTCATCAGAAAATTCTTTAGGACTATTTAAGTCCTTATCACCATCTAAAGCTATGAATAAATTAACTAGTTCATGGTTTTGTATTCCAATAATGGGCCATATATATGAGAAATATTTCCTAACAGTTTTTGGAAATCGTTAAGTGTTCTCAGTCTTTCTCTCCTGAGTTGCACATTTTGTGGTCTAATTTTTTACAGACCTATTTTATAACCTAAATAATTAATAGAATTTTCTCTTTGTATTTTTGGGGAGCAATTTGTAAACTCTAATCAGGAAAATGTTCTTTACTTCTTCAAACATTCTTTCTAATGGATCTATATTTGGGTCTGCCAATAAGATATCATCTACATAATGGTAAACAATAAATTTTTGGAATAATTTGTATATTATTTCTAATGGCTGTTGTAAAAAATATTGGCATAAAGTGGGGCTATTTAACATTCCTTGTGGGGGAATTCTTCATTGATATGTTTACTGGCTCTGAATTATTATATGTAGGCATTGTAAAGGCAAATTTGTCTTTGTACTTTTCTTGTAGAGGTATGATTAAAAAAAGTCTTTCAAATCAAAAACTATAGTAAGCCATCCCTTAGGTAACAGAGAAGGTAAGGAAATGCCAGACTGTAAAGAGCCCATTGGTTGAATTACCTTATTTCTTGCTGTTAGATCTATCACCATTCTCCATTTTCCAGATTTCTTTTTGACAACAAATACAGAAGAATTCCAGGGGCTGGTTGATTACTCAATATGCTGAGCATATAACTGCTCCTGTACCAGCTATTCTGAGGCTTGTAGTTTCTCTTTAGTTAAGGGCCATTGTTGAACCCAAATAGGCTTTTCTGTCAACCATTTTAAACATAGCACTGTGAGTATCTTTACAGGGTCAGCAACTGTTGTGCTATGTTTTTGCACAACCTGAATGGCTGGTGACTGTTTTTTATAATACCTTAAAATACTGTTTTTAGAAACATAATTGAGTCTCTGGCTTATATCTGAGCCTGGAAAGATTTTAATCTGGGTATTCCATTGTTGTAAAGTCACATCCCCATAGATTCACTGCTATATTAGCCATATATATCAACCTTCCTATGGTCCTATGCATTCAAGCCACCTTACACCACATTGTTTCACCTGAGATATGGTTTTAAAACCTAGAAATTGAACAACCACCTTTTATAGAGGCTGTCTTGTATAGCATAATTGTGAGTTTATGATTGAAACATCAGCCCCTGTGTTGGCTAAGCTTGGAATAAAAGTATTATTTATTCATATTTACAATTTTGGCCTTTGTTTATTTATGTAGGTCTGCCATAATATTCATTTTGTGTTTTTTTTCTTAGAAATTTTGATTCCTTCTTTAAAATTGTTCTATTATCCATTGCTGTATGATTCTCTACATTAGGCATTAGATTTTCTGATTGTCCAAAGGAAGCTGTTCCTCCACTGGGACTGGATATGATTGAATCATCTTTGATTTTGAGAACTGTTTTTTGGGGGGGATTCCCCTGAGTGGTCCCAAGAGGCATTTTCTGATGGTAGAGAGTTGTCTTGTTTGTCTCTTGTAGATCTATACTCATTAGCCCAATGTTGGCCTTTGTAACATCTTCTGCATAACCCAGAAGGTAAGGACCTTCTGTTTGAATCATTCAAAGAGGGACATTATTCTCAGGAATGTCTTGCATACAATTACTTCTTATCTGGCCTGGTTACCACAATTAAAGCATTTGATACCTTAATTCCTTACTTTAACATTGGAAATGGATTGACCAACCCAATTCTCTTTATCATAATGAAGAGACTCAGCATTGGTTGCATATTGAATCCATTCCTCTACAGGTGCAGATCTGATTTTTAGTGGCATAAGCATTCTCTTACATTCCAAATTAACCAAAAAAAATTAATTGCTTTTTAACTTTTGGATCTGATACTGCTCTATGTATTGCCTTGGCCAACCTCTGCAGAAAGTCAGAATAAGATTCTTTTAAGCATTGCCTAACTTTGGTATACAGTTCAATTTTCTGTCCTGGGTCTAAAATCTTTTTTCAGGCATTTAAAGTATCAGTACAGCATAACAGCAATGTATGTTCATCATAAGTAATCTAAACCTTCACATCAGCAAATGAGCCTTCACCAAAGATGTGGTCTTGAGAGATGTCAAAACCTCTAACCTTTCCTTGATGTTCTATGATGCTAGCCTCTTCCTTCAGTCAATTTCTCCATTGTAAATGTTGGCTATAGTCCAATACAACAGCTTTTAACTGCATCCATCATTAGTAGTTATTCTCTTTTTTTTGTTGACCATGTATTTAATATTTGTTTTACATATGTAGAGTCGATTCCATGGAGTAATATTACTTCTTGATGTCCTTTATATCTCTCATATGGATACTCATAATTGTACTCCATGCATTCTAGAAATTCATTATATGTATTCTTTTCATGAAAGGTAACTGGATAGATCATAGGAGGTGATAAGGCAATACCTTTCATGTTCGTAATTTTAGACAAATTATTCCTATCAACATAAGATCTCCGCAATGGTTGTCTTAAACTGTTGTGGGTTGATAGTGCCTTAACATCCTTTTCAATTATAGCAACACAGTCCTCTCACTGTTGAAATTTAGAAACCATCAATTTTTTCTAGGATCTGAATCTCTTACATAGCCAATCTTTCTAATGATTTCATGGAATTAATACGTTTCTTAATCTCATCATTAACATAAAGTCTATACTTCTCTTGTATGGTGTTAATATTTGTGTCCAAGAAGGAAGATCTATCTGAAAGTTTGTCATAACCAGTTTCCAGAAAAGTAATTTTGCCTGCCATTTTATTATTTGTGGATTCCATATTACACACTTCAGAGAGCAATTGCTCACTCTTAAACTTCAAGTCATGTCAATTAAAGTCTCATATTTAGAATAAGTATCAGGCATTTTATTGAGATATAAAATCAAATCAGAACAGGGCTGAGAACATGAAGCCCTTAAAAATTTAATCATGTAAGAAGTTCTCAATCATAACAGTAAAAAATTTCTGAATTCTTGAGAATTTGTATTTTCTGCCATTGTTAAATGGCACACACACACACACACACACACACACACACACACACAATTACCTCAGAGTAGATGTAATGGTGATATTTGGGCAACAGATATCACAGTCATCACTCAAGGTAGTCAAGGCATGGGACTCAAAGTTCGTCTTTCTATGAAAATAACCTTGCAAAAGGCAATTTCTCACAAAATCAGAACAGTTTACTATAAACACACATTAAAGGACATGCTGATATCAGCCATTTGTTTTTTCCAACAAACCCTTGCTCTGCTGCTGGTAAACCAAGGAGGAGGAGGCATGCCCACCTGCCTCTGTAGCCCGAAGCTGAAACTGCAGGTGGAGGCCCTCCAGAACTGTGGATGCCTTTTTGGCCCACGGTGATTCTGGCCTAACCCAGTCTCTCCTGGCCCCGGCACCTGCTCTGGCTTAGCACAGAGAACTGAAAACCCATGTGGGTGCCAGATATTGCAGAATTATTTACTTGCAATATATCATTTAAATGATTAATATCTATTAAGGGGTTATATAAACACTCACTGACACAAATTGAACCTTAAGACAAATCTTGGAGCATGGGGCTGTCCCACTCAGGATGCTTTGATCTGCTCCCCAAGAAAGCAGGAACAAAACAGAAAGGAAGGTCAGCATGGCCCAGGTCCTCAATAGGTTCTGGCCATGTCCCATTCAGGGTCCTGATACCTCAGAGATACACCTCTAAGTTTCCCTCCATAATGCCTGAATTCCCCTACACTGTGACTTTTTTTGTAGAGGGCCTGATAAAAAGAAATAATCGCATATCAAGCAGATGCTTTTAGCTGCCACAGCTGTAGAGACAAGCAGCTGTGAGAGCTTGTAGGGAAGAGGGGGCAGGTTAAACATGGTCAGGCTGAGACACTCATGTAGCAGGAGACTCTCATTAGATAGTGTTTCATGGGATAGCTACAAAGCTAGGATACAGCCCCTTCATCTCAGTATAGCAGCAGTCAGATAGTTTAAAGTCTGAGGTCTGAAGGTAGCCTCACTACTGGAACTACCTATCTTCCATGGGTTCCCTGCTTCCTTCAGCTAGCACTTAAGTAGCCCTGCTTCATTCCTCCAGTACAATGTTCAATGAAGAGGAGGTTTTGGAAGTACAGGCAGGTACAGGTCCTTCTGTATAGATCCCATAGTCTGTTTGGTACCCCTACGCCTCTGGCTGGAATACCCTGGCTAGCACATCAACTACCCTAGAACATCCAAACTTACAACTCTTAAAAACATAGGAGAGCTTGTCCAGCTCATAGACTGCAAATGTGGTAGGCAGAGGCTTCTGGTATACAAAAGGATCTAAAGGAAAGGCAGCCATTGCATACTAGACAAGTTCCAGACTAAATGGTAGGAAAAAACAAGTTTCCACTTTACTGACTTTAACTAACCTACCCTCTACCAACTTTAACTAACCTGATCCTCTACCTGGCTGACTCCAATTTTAGAACTCATTGAAGAAAGACCAGCACTTCATTTTCTGTTCCCTTCCTCATTTTTAAAATTTTACTCTTTCAGTGTATTTGACTTCATTTTTAAAAATAGCTCTTATTCCTTTTACAAGTACTTGGTTTTGTTTGTGCAGTTGTCTTTATTATATAATCATATTTTTATCTCTCGCTCTTTCATTCACCTAATGATCCCCGTATTTCCCCTTTCTGTGACCCTGTTCTTTATATCATTTACTTACTACTTCTACTTCTGCCTTAAATAATTCTTTAATTAAATTTAATTAAATATAATCCACATTATTTTAGCCATTTTCTGTGCAGTGGTGACTGGAAGGATGTGGGTGGGCTTTAAACATTCTTATATGTATTATAATATCAGTTACCATCACCATAGTACAGCGGGTGATATTTTCTCTCTGAGTAGAACAAGAAGGATGGGTCTTCAAAAGTAGGGCACTCTTTCTTTAATTAACATTTTTTCATTTATTTTAAATATTGACCACAGTTTTCTCTCTTTCCATTCTCTCCCTCAACTCCCATCTACCTCGTTCCCATTCACTCCTCTTCCTGCGTACACTAACAAAGGGGCAGGCCTCCAACGGGCTTGAACACAGTCAAGGCAGGACCGTACTTCTCCCCCTGAATTAAGATGGTGTCATCTAGTTTGAGGAACATGTTCCCAAAATCCAGCTAAGCTCCTAAGCATTGAACAGGTCCTGATCTCACTACTAGGAACCTTACAAATAGTCCAAGCTGCAGAACTGCCACACACAAGCACAGGGTCTAGATCAATGCCATGCAGGCTCCCTAGCTGTTGGTCCAGAGTCAATGGGCTTCCAAGAGCATAGATCAGCTGTCTCTGTGGGTTTCTCCATCATGACCTTGACATCCCGGTTCCTACAGTCCCTCTGCTTTTTCTTCAGCAAGACTTGCAGCTATGCCCTACATAAAAAGCATGGCACTCTTTAGAAAAGGCACAATCAAACTGGAAGATGTCATAGACAATTGTGACCTCAGATTCAGAAATAAGAATGGTGAGAAAGCAAGGCAGGTGGGTCCTCTTAAGTCTCAGCTGCTGAGCCACCAAGCATCCAGCATGTGGAGCAGAAACAACCCTTGTGGTCTTATGATTAGCTTAGATGTTGAAAGACAAGAGATATGGTCTCTGTGCTGTCTAGTTTTATGTCAGCTTGACAAAAGGTAGAGTTAACAGAAATGCCTCTGTAAGATCCTGCTTCGGGGCATTTTCTTAATTAGTGATTGATGGGGAAGACCCACTTCCTTGTCGGTGGTGCCATTCCTGGGCTGCTGCTGGTCCTGAGATAAGAAACCAGGCTTGGCTAGCCATGATAAGCAAGCCGTAAGAAGCATTCCTCCATGTCCTCTGCATCAGCTCCTATCTCCAGGTTCCTACTCTGTTTGAGATCCTGTCCTGACTTCCTTCAATGATGAACTACAATGCTGAAGTGTAAGCCAAATAAACCCTTTCTCCCAACTTGCTTTTGGACGTGGTGTTTCATCACAGTGGTAATAACTCAGTTTAGGACAGGGTCTAACCTGGATTGTGAGTCTCAAAACACTGGACAGCAAGCTCCATGTGGGTCCTGAGGTACTAGAGCTTATAGTAGCAAAGGTTAGATGATGTGGCCTCTGACCTAGGAGGGAAATCTATAGGGCTCCAATATGCTGGGCATTAGGGTTCTGGGCAGAGGAAAATGAGGCTTCTAAACCAGCGAGCAAGTTCTGCTAGGGTGCCAAGGCATCTATAAATTAGCATCATATGGGTCCTGGAACATCTGGGGTTGGGTTCCAGAAGGAGGGAGAGATAGCTTCTACCCTGAGGAACAAATTTCATGTAGGACCTGAAGTACTGTGCATTTGGATGATGGAATAAAAAAGATTCTGGCCTCTAATCTGAGGAGCAAGCTCTATGTGAGTCCAGAGGTGCTTGGAGGTTAGGGTGTTGAAGGTAAGGAAATTAGGTGCTAGGATGCTGAGGAGCAAGCTGGGTCTTGAGGCACTGAAGAGTACATACCAAGTGTAGGAAAAAGTTTCCAGCCAAAGAAACCCACCCTGGCTCTGAGACCAGAGCCAGTGGGGGAAAAAAAAAAAAAAAAAAAACCTTTATCCCTGAATCCAGAACCAAAAAGGAATGCGCCCTGACTCTGAAACCAGCACCAAACAAACAAACTTTGACCCTAGGATCAGAGCTAGTGAAAGAAATATGCCCTGGCCCTAAAATTAGAGCCTCAAAACCTAAAAGAGCCATTGAAAAAGTATTTTGGCCCTGAAACCAAAAACTGAATCAGTTTTTTGTTTTTTTTTTTTTTTTTTTTTTTTTTTTTTTTTTTTTTTTTTTTTTTTTTTTAAAGGAAAAATCTGACCAATCCCCACCCTGGAAGTCTCCCTAGAAAGCCCATCTCTCCCCACACCAAGGCTCAGAAGTCCTGAGCCCACAGCCCTTCCCCCTCTGTCCTCCCCCACTCCTGGCTGAGGCAGCCACACTCTCCTGGATTCTTCCCTCACAATAAATCTCCTGAATGAGGTTTGGATGAAGATCTTCTTGTTTGGCTGGAACAGCAGAACAGCCTTGACAGAAGACAACTGAGGGAAACATGCTGTACCACTCTCACTGCCCAGGGTAGCTTCCCTGGCTGGGCTGAGTTGTTACATTCACTGAACAGAGAACAGTGAGCAATGGAGTGAATATGAAGCCTTTGCTGGCCACTGTAGCAACTTCCCCCCAGGGGGCCCTCCTTTGCCAGAGCAGAGCTGTTAATATTAGGAAGCCTTTCTCTGAAGTAGGGCTGTGTTGTAAATGACTTTTGACTTTGTTTAGGCCAGAGATTAGATTTGTCTGTGGCAGCTTTTACCTCCCGAAGATGTCTCAGACGCTTATATTAATTTCATACTGTTTGTCTTACGTCTCAGGTACATTACTAGCTAGCACTTTCATCTTAATTCAACCCATTTCCATTCATCTACCTGCTGTGTGGCCAATGGGCCCTAGCTCACCTGGATCCTACACGCTTCTTCTTTAGAGGCTGGATGGAGACTGCCTGAATCCACTCTCCTTCTACCTATCTCTCCTTTGATTCCTCTGCCCACTTCTATGGTGCTCCACACAAGCCAAACAGTTTCTTTATTTACAGGATGATACAGAGAACAGTCCCACCACAGGACTGTAAGCCGCTACCTAGGCTTTCTGTGGCCTATGGTGTTTATTGGCTCCGACTGCCTGAATACTTTTCCATTCAAGCCGCAGTCCTCAGTTAGGGCTCCTGACTGCCAGGATCTCTTTCCATCTGAGCTGCACCAATACCTACACCATGTCCTGAGGCATTGCAAATAAGTTTTATGAGGGGTCCTGAAATCTCAGAGATTAGGGAATAGAAAAAAGGTATAGCCTTGGCCTTTGATCTAGAGCAGCACCTTGTAGGCCCTGAGGTACTGGGGTAGAACTCCAGAGGTTGAGATTTTTGGGGACTGGTGCACAGGAGACAGAGAGATGTGTCCTTTTCCTGGAGAGCAAATCTGGGACTAGTTCTTTTTCTGCAGACCAAGATGGCTTACAACTCTCTCCAGAGGCTAAGCCAGCCTCCAAGGTATGCTAACCCTCTTTCTTCTGCTTCCAAATGTTTGGATTGCCACTCTTTATATTTGTATAGAACTATATTTGTAAAGCTTTTGAGACAGATAACATTTTTGGTTGCTTATGATGAAAACAGAGGCAAAAAGAACTGTTGTTGACTAGATTTTCTTCTATGTTTTTGTCCATATTTATTGACTAGTACATCCACTAACTAAAAGAATAGAAGAGAAATTACCCCACCAAGTCATCATAGAAGCCATTACAGTGTTGATTTTAGGGGCTTTGAGTCAGTTCCAGTGCAAAAATAAAAATAAAGTACTCCTGTAAAACAACCATTAAAATGTAGAAAGAAGACTTTTCCTTCAGGTTTTAGAGTCTAAAAAATGGCACATCTATTGTGTTATTATTTTCACGGAGGGGTTTAAGCTCCAAAGCCATATAACCAGACTGACAGTGTTTCCAACTCCATATAAACCATGCTGCACTAAATGATTCAGACTCACATTTTTCTTTGGGAAGAGTCTCTATTGACCAACAGAATTCATTTAGAACTGGTTTCAAGAGAAGAAGGAAAAAATAGGAATAAAGACAGGGACATGTAGGGGCCAGAAGCCAGGCAGCTGCCAGCCAGACGTAGAAACAACATGAAAGTAAGATATATGGAAAGAAAAAAAGAAAGAAAGGAAGAAAAGAAGGAAGGGAGGGAGGAAGGAAGGTTAAAAGCCCCAAGGCAAAATGTAGATAAAAAGAGAAAGATGAAAATAAGACCTAAGCTAAGGCTGAGCATTTAAAACTAATAATAAACCTTTGTGTAATGATTTGAAGCTAGTTGGTGGTCCAAGAGTAGACCTATTACACAGTATTACTCTAATACAAAAACTAAATGAAGATAAAACATAAAACTAAAACATAAAAGTTTCCTTGATTAAAATGGTAAAACTCAACAAAATATTTGCTAACCGAATATTACAAGATACACTAATATGATCACTTACAATTCTAATCCATTCTATAGCTACAGGAATAATACAACATTTACAAATCAACAAATGCAATACATTATATAAATGCACTCAAAGGCAGAAATCATATGATCATTACAATAAATGCAGAATAAACCTTCAACATCTAACATACTTTTATGATTAAAACAACAAGCCCTGGCAAGAATAGGGATGGAGGGGAAATAGCTCTACATAATAAAGTCAGTGTATATGATAAAGCTCTAGTCAATGTCATATTAGATAGAGGAAACTTTAAAGCATTCTTAATAAAATCAGAAATACAATACAGCAAGGCTTTTTACTTCTCCACTACTATTCAATAGAAGACTTGAAGTATTAGCTAGAGCAGTAACACAGAAAGACATATCAGAGATACAAACAGGAAAAGAAGTCAAATGATTTTGTTTTAAGATGATATGCTTCTACACAGAGGAGATCCAAAGGCCCCACAGAAAAATGACCTGAGTTAGTAAATATTTTCAGCAAAGTTCTGGGATACAAAATTTATACATACACACAAACACACACACACACACACAATCAATTAATCAATCAATCAATCAATCAATGTCATATCTATGTAACAAGAAGAAACACACTAAGAAAGAAATCAGTAAGGGAAGGGGATCCCATTCAAAATAGCCTTCGAATACTTTGGAATAAACATAATCAAGGCAGTAGAAGACCTCTGCAGTAAAATCTTTAGAAATCAGAAGAAAAAAATTAAAGAAGATACCAGAAGATGAAAAACAATATCTACGTTTGAATTAGAAAAATTAGTATCACAAAAATGTCTATTTTACCAAAAGGAATCTACAGATTCAATGTATCTCAACCAAAATTCACATATCATATCTTCACAGAAATAGAAAAAGATATTGAACTTCTTTGAGAATCTCAAACATTTCCAGATAGTCAAAACAATCTTGACAAATCTTATTACAAAGAGCAATCCTGGGGTATGACTATACCTGATTTCAAATTTTACTACAGAATCTAGTAATAAAAGCGTAATGGGGGGGGGGTGATACAAATCAGCCACGTGGGGTAACTGAGTAGAATAGAAAACTCAGCTGTTAGTCCATGGAACGACTGTCACCTGATTTATGAAAGACATGCCATAGCACACACTGGCAAAAAGCATCTTCAACAAATGTTGCTGGGAAACTGACTATCCAATATAAAAGAATGAAATTATATCCATATTTCTCTGCAAAAATTCAATTCCAGATGTATCAAGGATCTCAACATAGGAACTGAGACTCTTGAATTGCTAGAGGAAAAGGTACGAAGCATGCTATAAAGTGCAGGCTAGGTAAGGATCATCCCGTAAGACTCTAGTTGCTTGAGAAACATTGCCAACTGTAGACAACTGGGCTGTAAATATTAAAGATTTGTGTGTGCAACAAAGAAAATGGTCAAATGGGTGAAGGGGCGGCCTATAGTATAGGACTGCCAGCTAGAAGTATGCTAAGTGATTTGTATATCTAGACTATGCAAACAAGTCAAAACAACTAAACATCAAGAAAACAGATGTCCCAATTTAAAAAATGGGCTATAGTATTTAACAGAGAATCCTTGAAATATAAGTGGCTAATAAATGTTACAAAAAATTGTTTAATGTTCTTATTTATCAGGAAACTGCAAATTAAAATTATGTAAAGATTAGATCTTACCCCAGGAAGAATGGCCTTTATTAAGAAAATAGATGACAATAAATGCTGGGAATGATATGGGAAAGAGGACCCTTACAAACATTTGGTGAGAGTGTAAATTTGTACTGTCACCATAGAAACCAGGGTGGCAGTTATCAAAAAGCTAAAAATAGATCTGCCATATGACTACACCACTCTACTAGCTATCCCATGCCTATGCATATACTCAAAAGACTATTCTCCACATAAGACATTGCTGCATGTTCATGTTGATTGTGTCCCCATTCACGATAACTATGAAATGGAAGCAGCCTAAATGATTAGCACAATAAAAGTGTAAGTTTGTTCAGCTCTAAACAAAAATAAAATAATGAATCCAATAAATGAGTAGAACTGGAGAATATACTGAGACAGGTAATCCAGGCCCAGAAGATGAATACTGGATGTTCTCTCTGATATGCCAATCTCAGAGTGGAGTTTTTAGAAATCCATGTTTAAGTTGGAGTGTTGTGTAGCAAGAATGAATCCTTGAGAAGTGCAAGTGTGGGATAGGGCTGAAGGGGAGTGGGTGCTAACACATGAAATGTAAAGATAGAAGAAAAGAGAACCTTGGAAGAAAAGTTTAAAGAAGAACCAAGGTAGGAGAATGTGGGAAAAATATAGTTGCAGGGAGGCAGTCAGCTAAAACTATACATATATTAAAAAAAATCCACAAACCCCATTACCTTATAAACTAACTAAGAACATGGTTTGTTCTAAATGTTATACTTATTCTATTCATCAACTAGTCCAGCCAGCACTCAGTCTTGGTCAGCAGTGTGCAGCTGTTGGAGTGGGAACAATAGTTGGATATAAGTGGCTGTCAAGTGTTTGACCTCAAGCAGGACATCCTTGGCATCCTCTCTGAGACCTAGGAAATATCACAGGAGATGGGGAGGGATTGAGATAGCCAAAGGATGGGAAGAGTGTGGAGGGATGTTGTCTTCTGGATATGGCATGGATATTGTAATCACCAGCAATTAGCAGCTGTGACTAGCTGCATGAGGCTAAGAAATTAAAAAAAAAAAAGGTGCGACAAAGGTGGGGTGGGGGAGATAGTGGGAAGAGTGTGAGGAAATGAAAGGCGGGGCTTGAAGGTAGAGAGAAGAAGCCAGTTGAGTAGAAGAGAGTTGGTGGAAGTAGGGAGGTGAGACGCGGTATTTTGAAGTGACACAGTGTATTGTATACAAGTGTGGTATTGTCAATTCTTTAAAGTAATAAAAACTATGAGTCAAGAAAGGAATTAAGAAAAGCAAAAAGAAAGGAAGAAAGATTGATATAGGCTGACATAAAGTGTATGATAAATTCTTTTTTATTTTTGAATTAAACTGACATATATTTAATATGAAGCAATTACTGGAGTAAAAATACAATTTAAAAATGGGAAAATATTTGTTGATTGTATATCATCTAGACTATATGAAGAAGAAGCAGAAAACAGACATGAATAAAACAAGCCATCCATTCAATAAATGGGATAATGAACTAAAGTCAGTTCTGAAAAAATAACATACAAATACTTAGTAAGTATTTGAAAGCAGTTTCACCTTCTCAAACAACCCAGGAAAATGCAAATAAAAATTGTTTCGAGATTCCCCTTCTATCTAGTCAGATAGGCCATCAACAAGGAAAAATAATAACAAATGCTAGTCATGGTTCAGGTAGAAAGAAACCCATATACACTGATGATGACAGTGTGAATACTCTGAAAGTTGATGTGGAGATTTTAAAAATGCCCAGCTATGCCATTGGTGAGTGTATAAATAAAATACTCTTAGTAAATATACCAAAAATATTTAGAAATAATGCCATTATGGAATGATCCTGACTATCCATGAGCAGCAGATGGTTGGATAATGAATATATGGTATAAACACATAAAATATTTTATTCAGATGCAAAATAAAAAGTATGTTATTAGCTTGAAAATAGGTACATCATGTTAGACAAAAAAAAAAGAAGCCATACTCAAGAAAACAAATGTGCCATAATTTCTCTTCTTTCTACATCCTAAATTTTATATAGATAAATAAAACCACAGGCCAGCATCAGCAGGGAGGAGAAGGGGGCAATACAGACAGGATGGTCAGGGAACATAGTCAAAGCATGCAATAGACTGACAGGATATTTTTATGACATCCAGAAGTAGGTATGTCAAATACATGTAAATTAAAAACTCATGATAAATGTTTAACAAAGCATGATGGGAATTTGATATACCATCTGCTAATTGCCATCACTCTTGTAAGTCTCCCTTAATATTTACAAGCATGTAGCCTTCATGCAAAAAGAATAAAATTTATTTCTTTTTTTTCTGGGTACAGATTGCATCTACCCTAAAGACGTACATTCACACCCCAAAAGCATTAGCTCACCTATGTTCATAGCAGCATTATTTGTAATAGCAAGAACCTGGAAACAACCTAGATGCCCCTCAACTGAGGAATGGATTAACAAACTGTGGTACATCTACACAATGGAGTATTACTCGGAAGTAAGAAAAAATGATATCCTAAAATTCGCAGGCAAATGGATGGATTTGGAGAATATCCTCCTGAGAGAGGTATCACAAACTCAGAAAGATAAGCAGGGGATATACTCACTCATTAGTGGACTTTAAGCAAAAGCATTCTTATTTCATTGAAAGATGATGGGTGAATAAAGAGATTTAAAACACACATACACACACAAACAAAACTGGTTTGACTGTAGAAGGGTTGCTTAGCAGAAATTTGTGGTGGCCATAGTGCATCCGTGGGCGTTAGCTGTGACCTACTGTGCTGTCTTCATCTGTAGATGAGTCTAACCTGGCTTGAGAAGCTTTAGATTTTATTTCTTATGTTCCATGTATTTTAAAGAAAAGAGAAGTTTTATTCTTGCACAGATTTTTTTTTAAGCTATCCTGGATGTTTTGCTTTTTTATATAAAGTTTGATATTGATTTTCAAAAAACACAATAAAAAAGAAATGGCATTAGCCATAGAAAAGAATAACAAAAAATAAATAAAAGCCACCAATGATAAATTCTTACATAAAGTAATTGAAAATGTATTACTTAGGAAATTGTAATACTTCAGTAGCTGCTAGTAAAATTTCATTAACTTTTATTTGTATTTTTTCAAAAAAGCAACTGTTGCTTGGGGGATTTCTCTTGCCTAGCTTATGTGTCAATTAAAGCATAAAGGCATAAGAATGCATACATATCTGAGAAACAGTGAGAAGCCTCCTGGAATTACAATCTAGAATTACCAGAAGAAAAAATACAGGGCTTTAATTCAATAGAGACTTTCAGAAGCCAAAAGAGGAAAATATTAAGTGAAAAGAAGGGATGGAAGGCAGGCAAAAGGAGTCATGAATGTTGATATACATCTAATATTTTTGTCTGCTTGTAACTCTGCTAAAATATTATCCTTTTTGTTCTAGATATGTGAACTCAACTTGTTTGGTACTGAATTAGCAAGAACTATACACACATTCCAAAAGAACCTATGTGGGTTTTTTGTTTTGTTTTGTCTTGTTTTGTTTTTGAGACAGTGATTTTGAAAGGTGGGCTTTTTTGTTTTTTAAATCCCATGACTTAATACAATAGAAGTTAAACATGACTGGCCACTGAATATAATTGCTTCACTGGCCCACTTAGAAAAGGCAACTTTATAAAAAAGTATATTACACAGCCATATTAGCCAAAACATCTTAGTACTGATGTAAAAACAGGTTCATAGACCATGGAAGAAAATAAGAGTCTGCTACAATTTAATGTGAAATATTCATCACAGGATCACATGTTTAAATACAACTCTGGGTGGAGGTGCTGTTCTGTAAGGGTTGTGGGATCTTTGGGCATGTGGCATAGCTGAAAGTGGACAGTCAGGAGCAAGATGTGACCAGGACACACCATATACCTACTGCCACCGCTACCACAGGTCAAGCAGCTTTAGCTTTTATCATTTTATTTTTTTGCCATAAAACTATAAAACACAATATATATTACTTTTTTATTTGATATTTCATCACAATGACAAAAAAAGTAAGCAACACAGAAAACCGATCCTAAAAGTCAAGTCAGTACTATGATGAACCCGATCATATAGTTCATTGACCTTTGGAACTACTTTGTGGAGAGCATGTGAAAGGCCTTAAGAGGTGTAGACTAGAGAAGTCATAGGATCTTGCAAGCAGAGCTTAACGGACATTTCGGCAAGGAGTTCAAAAGGCAAGGGTGGTGATAGTCCTGTTAGTAGAGATCATATTCATGGAGTTTCACAGGGGAACAAGAAATACTGGGAGATAGACCAGAGATCATCCATGGTACATTTTGGTGAAGATTGTGTCTATATTTTGCCTGTATCCTGAAAATCTAAGTGTCCTAACTTGTTTGGTGTAGGTTGTGGCAAGACAGTACAGCATTTGGGATGTGCAATGGTTATTGATTACTGCTTCTAGGTATTTTAAGTATAAAGTAGTAAGTAGAATCGAGAAATGTGAAAAAAAAAATGTGCAATTTACTGAGAAAAGGTCACCAAGAAGTATAAAGTTGTAGTCAAAGAGGTTATAACTCGTAAATAAATAGAGCCATTGGAGAGAAATTACACACACTGTAGGGAAACATGAATTTAGCTGTTATAAAATGAAAACTCAAAGCCAGATAGAGGAAACACACCACAGTCAAATCTCACCCAGCCAACTTCTCCAGGTAAAAGCTATCTTCCACAGTCCTCAGTCTGGCTCTTCATCACCTCTACAGAATACCTCATAGTCTGACTACATTCCCTTAAGAATCTTTTTCCATCCAGTTGTTTTACTTCTGGGATCAATTCTGTATAATTCTAGAGTTAAGATTGAAGGCCTGTGCTATTACAGTTTGGTAGTTAGGCCTTAAACTCACAGAAACACAGAAAGATCTCTGTCTCTGGATTTATGGGACTAAAGGTGTAGGTCACCATTCTCTCATCCTCCTGGCTTGACTGTGGGTGAATCTGTAATCTGATATTCCAGACTAATTTTGTTAATTATAAAATATATCACCACACTGTAGTCTGTTGTAGAACAACAAGAAAGATGCCTTGAGAGCAATATACCACTTAATGATGAAAACTCTAAGGCATAAAAATGCAAATTCACCAGACAAGAAAGTTCCTGGTGTCACTGAAGGGTGACTTCGCTCAAATATAGTCATCTAAGGAAATGTTCCTAGATGTTTAATCATAGATATATCCAGAGGCTATGGCGCTAAGGGCAGGGGTGTAGATAGGCCTTGATCTATCATCACAACATGTTGTCTTCTATGTGGGGCTAGTTCTTCTGTCATAGAAAATACAGAAGTGACTAGGTGACCTAAGCTTGTACAGCAATTCCAGCAAAGGCTGACAAGGCTGGACCATATGCAACAGAGGGCAAGTCCTGCATGAAGGTCCTAAAGAACCAACATGTGAAGCTGTGAAAATGAAGCTGACATTGCAAGGATTATACAAAGATGTTGTAACATAGGCAAACCTACAGGCGCTGACTAGAATCAATTTAAGAAAAAGTCCACATGTGCCTCAAATATCATGGACGTGGTAGCATACAGCAGATGGGGTCACTAGCCAAGACTGTTGAAGACCAAGTAACACAGCTACAAACCCTAGCCACTCGAAATGAACCCATAGGGGTTAATCTTTGTCCTACTGAATTTGCCCAAATGAAATTAGACCCTATCGACATCACATACAAAAAAAATCTATTAAAAATGAGTAAAGGGTTAAAATACACTACCATGTACATAAAACAAAGAATATTAAATCAGTATGTTGAAAACATGATTGCATTATCATGTGGGTTGCAGTACTATTCACAACATCCAGGGCATGGTTGTAATCTAAGTGTCTGGTAAGGCATGAATGGGCAAACAGTGAAGTATTATACATGCACTAATTTGGGGTGATTAGTGTTCGATTTACAGTGTTGTATGATCTTAAAGCCACAGGCAACCTTCAAGTCACTTTAATATTTTTCTTAGATATCTAGCCCTAACTGGCCTGGAACTTCCTAGTACACAGACAGGGGTAGCCTTGAGATTCATAGAGATCTGCCAACCTCTGCCTCCTGAGTTCTGGGTTCAATGGTGTGTGGCAGTATGCCCTGATTTTTTTTTAATTTAGAAGTTTGGTTATAAACTGTTACTACATTCTCTCCTGACATAAGCAGGAATTAATGGAAAGTTAATAAAATTGTAAGAAAGTGACAATAATACCAAAGAAATAGCTCCAGGCTGAAACTCATGGGCTAGCAAAGTCAAGCATGTATTTGTTCGTATTCCTAATATAGAGATAGGTTCATTTTGGATATCAATATCCAGTTATAGCCAAAGCATACTCTGAAATAGTTAAATTCTCTTAAATGCAGTCAACTTTCTTTTGTGGTCCAGTGTATAGCTTAATTTTGAAAATTCCACATATAATCAAAATAATATTGTTTTTTATGTTTGGATGAAAAATAAATGTCAATTGGGTAAAGCTGAAACCTAATGCTGTTCAATCCTTTCAGTTTTTATTCATTTTTCTGAATAATTGCTGAATTAATTAGTAAGAGGGAAATAATTATAATTTCTAACTATAATTTTGGATGTGTGTATTTTTCCAGTCTGTTCGTTTGTTCTTTATTTGTATGACTGTTCTTGCTAATTTTACATCAACTTGATGCAGGCTAGAATCATCTGAAAGGAAGGAACCTCAATTGAGAAAATGCCTCCATAAAATTGGGCTGTAGGCAGACCCGTTGTGGTGATTGATTTTATATTTAAATATATCAAGTTCAAGGCCTAACTACCAAACAGTAGTAGCTCACACTTTTAATCTTAATTCTAGAATTATGATGCAGAGTTGAACCTGGAAGTGAAACAACAGGCCAAAGAAGATATTTAAAGAGGCATAGGCAGAGGGTGTGGTATTCTCTAGAAGCGATGAGGAGCAAGGCTGAGGACTCTGCAACATAGCTTTATTTTGAGAAGTTGACTGGGTAAGAATTGACTGTGGTCTGTTTCCTCTCTCTGATATTCCAGCCTTTTCCCCAATATCTGGCTTTGAGTTTTCATTTAGTAACAACTAGAATTCATCTTTCTTAATTAGTGATCCATTTGAGAGGGGCTAGTTCATTGTGAATAGGGTCATTCCTGGGTTGGTGGTCCTGGATTCTATAAGATAACAAGATGAGAAAGCCATGAATGGAAACAAAGCAGTAAGCAACACCCCATTATGGCCTCTGCATCAGGTCTTGCCTCCAGGAACCTGCCTTGTGTCAGTTCTTACCCTCACAGCTTTTGATAAAGAACTGTAAGTAAAGTAAACCCTTTCCTCCCTGAGTTGTTCTTGGCCATAGTGTTTCATCATAGCAATAGTAACCCTAAGACAATGACTTTGTAATGATTAGGAATTTTCCTTTTTAATCTATGACAATATTCAGTGTTCCAAAGAATTATTTATCTGCTATTAATATACTGCACTGGCTTCTTTTGATTAAGGTTTGGAATAGTATTATTCTTGTACTTTTAATCTTAAAAATTCAGGTATTAAAGTGAGATTTTGTACAAAAAAATTTATGCTTTAATTTACCATATAAGCAGAGAAATAAGATTCTTTAAAATACTAGTAAATTAAACTCATCATATGTACAAAGAATGATAGATCAGGGCCAGGCATAGGCTTTTGATACTTTAAGGACAACCTCAGTGACACACCCCCTCCATCAAGGACATATTTACTTCAACAAGCCCACACCTCCAAATTCTTCCCAAATAGATCCGTTAATTGAGGAGCAAGCATTCATACATAAACCTATGGGGGCCATTCCTATTTTATTTAAACCCCCACAGCATTCATTCATAAAACCAACTAATTAAATGAGAATGAATTTTTTCTTTATTTTGATAAAATACATCTATTAAATACCCATGGTTCAAATGATTAAAAGGGTTGGAAAAAATCAGGAAAAGAATATTCTTTACAACAGCTGCAAATAACATCAAAATATCTTGGGGTAACTCTAAGCAAAGAGGTGAAAAACCTATATGATAAGAACTTTAAGTTTGATAGACCCTAGAGTCAGAGTACTACCCTCGGGAAGAGGGGGCCCCAAGAACCCAGACTCCAGTCTAGCTGATGCAAAAAGCAAGAAGACTTATTTTGTCTGTACAGGTGGGCTATCTCCCTGCCTCAGGAGCAAGGGAGTAGCAGCAATTAACAATCGCATATCTCTTTTAAAGGCTAAAAAAACCCATAAAATCACTGTAGCAACTGGGGCAATACATGATTGGTCACTTTAAAGGTCATACTATAATCATCATGGGGTTACCTCAAGGTCAGCTGGTTAGGGGGTTTTTACAACCAGGTGTTGGTCACAGCTATTCTGCTTGGAACTTCTGGTATTTTAATCTCAGGTTTGACTATTATGTCCTATCTGAGTTAATTACGGCTATTTGGGCTGGGTCACTCTGTTTCCTGGGACAGACTTTTAGACTTTTAGTTCCTTGTTCTCATGGGGAGTGCTCTGCTGAATACCTGAACTGAATGGCTGGGTCAGGCCCTAGAACCCAGGGTCCTTCATTGCCCCATTTTCTTTTTGGGTACTGTCTCAATCATGAGACTCTGGCAATATGTAGAGAGCTGCCTGCTGCTGTACCCTAAAGATGGTGCTGATTTCTGGCCTCCATCCACCCCCATGGGTGAGTGCTCTCTTTTAATAAACAACTCCTTATTTGGCTTGAGCCTGGGGCGTGGTTTGCTGTTGTGTATGTGGACCTATGAGCTGTGCCCACATGGCTTATTGGGATTGGATGCCCTAAGAGTTTCTAGTCAGTGGGCGGGATTTCCTGGGGGAGGAGAAGGAGAAGCAGGAGAAGAACAAAGAGAGAACAATTGTAAAGGTCCTGAATAAACTGCTGAAAGAAGATCCTGGGTGTTGAGCTTTCCTTGCTGGCAAGGGTGTGCGCGACAGCAATATGCTCGTGAAAGTAGTCTATCTAGAAGATGGTCTTGTGCCCACCCCTGCAGGCCAAAACTGATCTGCAAGGTCTCTTAAAAGAGCAGCTGGGACCTGACTTGCAAAGTCAACTGTAGGCTGTAGGGACCTTTGGTCTCCACAAAAAGATTTGTCTCCTATGCCAGGTTTCCTTTTAACTTAGCATTTCAACATGTTATGGGTTCGGGGGTAATGGGCATAGTTTCTCTTTATTACTACTTCAAGCTGACCTTGAGATACTGTTGTTAGGGCCCCAAAAGGTTGAAAAGCTAGTAAAGGAACTGGGCTCCAGGGCTTCTGTCAGGAGCACGTAGCTGTCTGATCCAGTAGCCAAGAGACAGGAAACAACCCACATTGGTAGAACTGGTTCACAGTCTTCCAGGAAGTCCACAGCTCCTAGTCAAGTGGAAATCTGTTGAGATACATTAAAGCTGAGAACAAAAGTTGGAATTTAAATCTTGGGCCCAGTCTCAGTAATTTGGGAAGGGCAGGAGTCCCCAAACCAAAAGAGAAAGGTATCATCCTTAGGAACAGACAGGTGGGAAAAACTTAGGCTGTACTTATCTGGAATCTTTTTGGCCTCTGTGTGGTGGATCCAAATTCTATGATCCTCTTAAGTTCATACAAATTGCAAAAAGACATAAGAATTTTAGTTATATTAGTATTCCCAATCAGACTTTATAAAATGAGCTTGAAAACTGGCTATCACCTTGCAGAAGGATCTGATTGTCTGATTCTACCAAGCTGACAAAGTTATAACTAGCCCAGCCATCAATACTTACAGAGATCTGAGAAGGATAAATTATACCTAAATGCAGAATGAGCAGCTTCTGAATCTATTCAAAACAACAGAGACCAGTCCATACCTAGTTAGCCTACCCAGGTCTCCACCTAGTTGGAGGCAGAAGTATCCAAACAGCATTAATCTTCAGCTGCCAGGCCTTTAAAGTAGGAGATTTTCCCCCACAGTAAAGGGACATATGGGAGAAGACTGACCTTACCTTGTCTAAGCAAAAGGGTTCAATCAATTCTCCAGTGTCCTCAGATCTAGGCCAGGTTCCTGGCAGCAGCTAGGCATTGTGCTATGGCATCTTGTCCAGGTCAGCACTGCTACAATCCCGATGGAGATCCTTGTGTCTCATAATCTTCTTTGGAGACCTTGGATCACTGCTAGGATCTGGGAGTCTCTGTCTGAGAAATAAACATTTTAAATACCATATTCTGCAGATGTCTGAAATATAAGGGCTGCCCAGGTATATCTGCATAGAAAAACTTTGTTTCTAGTTACTTGTTTTAAGCTTAACCCTGAAACTTATACAAGAGACTAAATCTCAACACTATAATTAATCACAGTACTTACAAGAATGACTGCTTGTATTTCTTAATAACCTTGAATTAGCTTTCATTGTTTTCATTAGTACACTTCACAAATATTTCATGGATGTCTTTATTATCACTCTAAATCTTAAAAAGTTTGTTCTCAAAACTATGTGCGGAACTTAGATTTAAGATGTATGTCTGTCAAGATAAGCTGTCTTTGCAACCTTGATTACATACTTATAAACTTGTTTTCAGATAAGTTAAAAAATTTCTAGCACATAGAATCTATTTTTACACTCAGCATGGAGTCTGTATGCTCAAATTAGGTCATCTGCCAAAGTTCTTGTCACATAAATATCAGTAGTGCATGATGATTAATAAAAGTAAGCTAATTTCAGCATTTTAACAATTATAGTTATATTCACACATACAGAGTTGGATCCAAGTTACTTACATACATACATACACACATACATACATACAGTTTTAAAGCTAGCTTTCATCCACATATAGTTAACTCTAAGTCACATACAAGTCCATATAACCATACATATGTCATAAACATTTTGCAGTGAAGAATCATCAGCTAATTCCAAAATGAAGAAAAACCAAATCGAATTAACCCAATATCTTACAGTTTCTTTTTAAAATTCAGTATCTGCAGGTATGAGAAACCACAGCAAACAAAATCCACATCACCTCTGATCTTCTATAACATTCTATATACCTTTTACAACATTTTATATACCTTCAGTAGGTCTCTCTAATTCCTTAGGCATCTTTGCTTCAGACATTTCTTCTTCCTTTCCCTTTATTATCCCAATCCTCTGCCTTCTCTATCATGCTCTGGACAACATAAAAACTTTCACAGTCCTTCTTGTGGTTCTCTTCAGTAGGCATACACTGTAGCAGCATATGACCAACATGAAGCATCTGAAACTAGCAGTAAGGTTTTTTTTTTTTTTCTTACCTAATAATAATTTGTAACCAACCTCTGTAAAAGATTTCAAACCCACTGGATCTGAATGATCAAAGCAGCAGTCGCTTTATCTCAGCAACTACAGTCAGTGACTGACCAAAAATGCAATCCAAAATTGAGTCATGCCATATGCTTTTAAATTTTCTCATGCATAGATTTTTAATTATAATAGATTTTAACCTTATTTAATAATTTTTATCACTGTCATATCAAAAAACATTTGAACTTCTTCTAAGTTCTGATTCCTGACCATAAGTGCAGTCACAGCAGCTGTGGGTGGTGACCGACTGCTATTGGGAATAGAGACAGCAAAAATATTTAAACCATTCTGTCTCAGCTTTATGCTTTTAACAAAATTAGAAAACACATCAGAACAGCATAGATAACTTTCTTGAGAAACAGACAAAACTTCTCAACAAGGCAAATAGAACTTTCTGACCAGAAACAGAACCAAATAAGCAGGTAACATCCAAGTTACAAAAATGCATGCACACATGAATCCAATTATTAAACACAAATCCTGTGGCCACAGTTTTCATGCACTCACACATTCATCAATAGGAGTAGCCTGGCTAAAACATCTGCATAGATAAAACCAAACAGGGCAATGTTACACATGAAGAGAGCAATGAACAGTTTTCAGTAGGCTGCTATGGGAATGCTGCCAGGCAGCAACAGGTCCCCCTGGCTCTTGGGAAGAACCAGGGGCTTCTTGGTTCCAGTCTTCCTATTGTAGACAGATTCCAGAAAACACTAAAACAATTGACACAAAGCAAATACAATCCACGTGGTGGGCAACTTGGCTACAGACTGAAAATACAGATATAGACAGGAGCGGCCACGAATGACTCTGTTCCCCGGGAAGGGGAGACACCAAACCTCCTACCTTCCTCCAGACAACCCTAGAGGAGAGCCCCAGGGAGGGGACCAGGGGAACCTGGACTCAAGGTATGTCTGCCTGCCTCCCCCACTGGCCCAACTACATTGGTCCTACGCAGTCACAGAAATACAGATGCCAAATCACCCAGACAAGAGACAAGGACACAACACAAGTGGAACATTCTTAGCTCCAACAGGTCCCAGAGTGGGATTCCAGGGGCACCCCCAAAATCCTGGATGAGCCCCCAAATGATAGACCCTAGAGTCAGGGTACTATTCTTGGGAAGGGGGTCCCCAAGAACTCAGACCCCTGTCTAGCTGATGCAAAAAGCAAGAAAATTTATTTCGTCTGTACAGGTGGGCTACCTCCCTGCCTCAGGAGCAAGGGAGTAGCAGCAATTAACAATCGCATATCTCTTTTAAAGGCTAAAAACCATAAAATCACTATAGCAACTGGGGCAATACATGATTGGTCATTTTAAAGGTCATACTATAATCATCATGGGGTTGCCTCAAGGTCAGCTGGTTAGGGGGTTTTTACAACCAGGTGTTGGTCACAGCTATTCTGCTTGGAACTTCTGGTATTTTAATCTCAGGTTTGACTATTATGTCCTATCTGAGTTAATTATGGCTATTTGGGCTGGGTCACTCTGTTTCCTGGGACAGACTTTTAGACTTTTAGTTCCTTGTTCTCATGGGGAGTGCTCTGCTGAATACCTGAACTGAATGGCTGGGTCAGGCCCTAGAACTCAGGGTCCTTCAAGTTATTGAAGAAAGAAATTGAAGAAGATATCAGAAAATTGAAAGATCTCCCATGCTCTTGAATAGGTAGAATCAGCATAGTAAAAAATGGCAATTTTGTCAAAAGCAATCTACACATTCAGCGCAATTCCCATCAAAATTCCAACACAGTTCTTCACAGACCGTGAAAGAACAATACTCAACTTATGGAAAACTAAAAAGCCCAGGATCATCAAAACAATCCTGTTCAATAAAATAACTTCTGGAGGCATCATCATCACTAACTTTGAGTTCTACTATAGAGCTACAGTAATAAAAACTATCTTGATAGAGGAAGTCAATGCAGGGTTGCAAAGTCACTGGGTGCTAGGGAAACCCCCAAGAAACCACAGGATGTCTCTGACTAGGTTCCCAACTAATAATGGAGATGTTGCCTAAACAGAACTTCCCCTATAACCAAATGAATAACCACCCTAAGTATCATCACAGAACTTACACCCAACAATGAACGGAGAGGAAGACAAGATTCATGGCTGAACACTGAGCTGAGTTCTTCTTCCAGCTGGTGAGCTGGGAAGAAGAGTCTGCATAAGCAAGGGGATAGGAATTATGAGGAGGAGTCCCACAGAGATGGCTGACTGGAACTTTGGGGAGCCCATTGAATCAAGAATGGCCACTGGGGAACCATGGGGAAAGGAGTTAGAACCTCCTAGGGTAGGCAATTGTTGATTGGCATGGATATATGTGGAATCTCGAGGGGTTGGATCAGACTGTGTTCCTGTAAATGGGCTGGAACCTTGGAGCCCATTCCCTGCAGATAAGTGCCTAACCCAGTGTGGGTATTGGGATGAGGAAATCAGACTTGCCTAGAGTGGATGAGCCATGCTGAGCTGACCAACCTTGTGACTTCCTGCCAAGTTGTGGGTTGTGGATTGGGGGATGGGCTGGGGGTAGACTGAAGGCAGTCTAGGAGGGATTGGGAGGAGGGAAGGATGGGCAAGCAGGGGAATACATGGAAAAAAGGAACTTTTTAAAAAATAAATAAAAAAAAACCACAACAATTTTTAAAAAAGTAGCTTGGTATTGGCATAAAAACACACTTATGGATCAATAGAATCAAACTGAAGACCCTGACATTAATCTACACAACTATGAACACCTGATTTTTTTTAACTTAGAAACCAGAAAATATGCAAAAAAGAAACCATCTTCACCAAAAGGTGATAGCATAACTGGATTGTGGCATATAGTGGTGTGCCCTGGTCAAAAGACCCCCAAAGAAGAGATCACCAGAGATATAAATTTTCTGAAATACAAAAGCAAGGTTTATTATTGAAAAATACAAGCCTCAGCAGGTACTCCCATCTCTAAGGCACTGTCTATGTGGTCACAGGAGGTACCCGACCCTCTGCAAACTGGGGTTTGAAGGCAAAACCCACAAGGTTACCCATCAATTAAGGGTCTTAGTATAGATACAATTGTGATTAGCTTGTTTTTAGGGACTTTCCATAATTCATCTGTTATATTGGCCGGCTGTTTGACAAACCTTCCTTTATAGACTTTCTCCTGGGTTGGGACATTCTGTGGCTATCAGATGGCCCTAGGTTACCTCCAGTGTTGTACTTTGTATGCAGTAGAACTCAGGCCTATTTTAAGCTGGGGTTCAGGGACTTTAGCTCAAAATAGAGGAGCTTCTCTGGTTCTTCAGTAGAAGAATGCAAATAGATCCATATCTATCCTCCCCGCCTCTCTGCACAAAACTCAAGTTCAAGTGGATCAAAGACCTCAACATAAACTCAGTTACACTGAACCTGATAAAATAGAAAGTGGGAAGTAGCCTTGAATGCATTGGCACATGAGACCACTTCCGAATATAATACCAGTAGCACAGACACTAAGAACAACAATTAATAAATAGGACATCCTTAAATTAAGAAGCCTTTATAAGGTAAAGGACACGATCAATAGGACAAAATGACAGCCTACATAATGGTGAAAGATCTTCACCAACCCTAAAACTGACAGAGAACTGATCTCTAAAATATATAGAGAACTCAAGAAACTGAAAGTCAAAAACAAAACAAAACAAATAATGCAATTAAAAATGGGGTCCAAAGCTAAATAGAGAATTTTTAAGAAAAGTACTCGAAATGGCTGAAAAACAGTTAAAGAACTGTTCAGCATCCTTAGCCATCAGGGAAATGCAAATCAAAACAATTCTGGGATACCATCTTATACTTGGCAAAATGGCTAAGATAAAAAACACTGATGATAGCCTGTGTTGGAGGGGATGTGGAGTAAGAAGGACAGTCCTTCATTTTTGGTGGAAATGTAAACTTGTACAGTCACTTTGGAAATCAATATGACAATTTCTCAGAAAACTGGGAATAAATCTACATAATGATCCGGCAATACCACCCTTCGGCATATGCCCAAAGGATACACATTCTTACCACAAGGACATTAGCTCAACTGTGTTCATAGTAGCACTACTTGTAATATCCAGAACCTGGAAACAACCTAGATGCCCTTCAACTGAAGAATAGATTAAAAAATTGTGGGAGAGTTACAACATGGAATACTACTTAGCAGACAAAATAAAATGACACCCTGAAATTTGCAGGCAAATGGATGGAACTAGAAAATATTATCCTGAGTGAGATAACACAGGCCCAGAAAGATAAACATGGTATGTGCTCACTCATAAGTGGATTTTAGATGTAAAGCAAAGGATAATCAGGCTACAATCCATAACCCCTGAGCACCAAGGTAGCAAGGAGGAGCATACAGGGACAAACATGGATCCCCCTGGAAAGGGAAACTAGATCAGATCTCCTGAGTAAATTGGGACCATAATGGGGAGGGACTAGGAGAAGCAGGGAGAGAACAGGAGGAAAGGGATGGTTGAGTTGGGGGAGGGACAGAGAGGGACAACAACAAAACAGATACCTTGATAGAGCTATTGTGGGGTTAGAAAGAAACCTGGTGCTAGGGAAATACCCAGTAATCCACACAGATAACTCCAGCTAAGACCCCAAGAGGGTACCTCAGAAGGCCTTCCCCTATAATCAAATTGATGACCACACTAATTGTCATTATAGAATCTTAATCCAGCAATTGTTGGAAGCAGATGCAGAGATTCATAGCTAAGCTCCCAGAACAGCTGAAGAGAGGAAGAAGAGATTACATATGCAAAGGAATCAAGATCATGATAAGGAAACCCACAGAGACAGCTGACCCACGCTATTGGGAGCTCACTGACTCTGAACTGACAGCTGGGGAATCTACATGGGACTGAACTAAGCCCTCTGAATGTGGATGACAGTTGAATGGCATGAGCAGCTTGTGGGGCCCTTGGCAGTGTGTTGTAATAAGTTTTTGGCCTGGACTTTCCAGGCCTGGACCAGAGGTTTAACCCACTCTCTGCCCCACTTAGTCTAAAATAATCACACACAGGCTTATATTAATTTTATGCTGATTGACCTAGGGCCCAGGCATAGAACTTGCTAACTCCTTTATCTGAACTCAACCCATCCTATTTAGCCATGCATCTCAGTACCTTTCCTCAGAGCAGCAGTTCAGCTTCTTTCCTCAGCATCTGTGGCCATCTCCTCATCATGTCTCTGTCACATCCCTTTGGCATCTGTCTCTTTTCTTCTTGTACTTAGATTTTTCTTAGCCTAGTAGCCCTGCCCACACTTCCTGTTTGGCTTTGGCCAATTAGCTTTTTATTAAATCCATAGGCAGGACAATTATTTAAAATGTAACATATAATCCCACTACAGCAGTGGGACCAGAATTCATTCCTGGTGCATGAACTGGCTTTTTGGAGCCCATTCCCTACAGAGGAACACCTTGCTGCTCAGCCTTGATACTCGGGGGAGGCCTTGGTCCTACCTCAACTGGATATGCCCAGACTGCATTGAATCATCCTGGGAGTTCTTACCCTCTCTGAGGAGTAGATAGGAGGATTCAGTGGGGCAATCTGGGGGTGACTGGGAAGAGGGGAGGGAGGGAGAACAGTACTGAGTAGTTTTTAAATAATAAAAAGAAATATCTGTGGTTAATATTTTGATTATTGACAGAATGAATGACTTTGCCATGATGTCAAAATTATCACTCCCACACAATTCTGTACTGAAGTTTCTAGATAGTTCAATGAGACAAGAAACAGAAAAGTGAAAAATATGTCGAAGAAGATATTTTCTTTATTTGCTGAAATCATGGTTGCCTTGTTACTCACCACCTAATCTCTCTACCTGAAGTCTATTATAGCAACTAAGTTTAGTAGTTCACATTAACAAGGTCCACATACCTAAACTTAAAAATTGATTGTAAGTAATAGCAAGAAAAATTAGAAGTAAAATATACCACATATGAAGTATCAATGAATCTTGAATACTCAAAGATACAAAGGTCTGCTGAGAAAAATAAGATGCCGTTAGTGTAAATATTTTATAAAAACTGAAAGGATATAAAAAAACAAAAACATTTTTGACAAAGAATAGTCTTGGTAGATTTATTCTGTTTGAGTTCACAACATATAATTAAGTTATAATAATTAAGAAAATACACTGTTGGTGTATGAATAACTTAGACCAAAAGAATAGAATGGAAAAGAGACTTAAAACCTGACGTGTGATATCGCGGTAAAAACTTGCCTTGAGATATGTTTTAAACAGGGTTTATTTGGTGAAAATAGCTTATAAAACAGAGCCGGTTTTAGGAGAAGATGACAGGATGAGGTTGTAGCGCGTCGGAGCCTTTTTAAGGAAGATTTTTCATCTCCACGCCGTACATCCGAACTCCCGGGCAGCTGGAGCAAACTGCGCACTCGGTCAGGGAACTCTCGTGAGAGAATGACGACTTCCTGTCCTGGTCCCCTCCCTCGAAGGTCTACTTCCGGAATCCTTTTCAGTTAACTACGCCCAGCTCGTCTCCATTCCTATGACGCGATCGTTCACATATACAGTTCCTGATTTCCCGCTACAGTGTGACCATTTAATTTTGGCAACCACTGTGTACTCTCATATAGAAGGGCCTTCCTAACAAATTGTGTCAATCAATTGGGAAACCTTAGTGAAGAAAAGCAATTAACTCAATCTTTATCATACCCTGTAAGATAGGTAATAGAACATTAAATATAGACCTGCAAATAAAATACAAAAGAAACAGCAGAATGATGTGATTAATATAGATCCTAAATAAAATAAACCTGTAACCTTCTAAGAAGAAAAATTCTTGGTTATGCTGGTTTAAGTTTTGGATCCCATTAAACAACCAAGGAAGTAGTCAAATGTAAATCATACCTTTTAAGGAATAGAAAAAGACTGATGTTATTTCCAAATATCTTTGGTAAAATATACAATCCAACAAATCTTGTAAATAAAGATAGAGTTTAATGAAACTTTAGAATCTGGAGTGATGGCTTAGTGGACAAAGGCACATGGTTCCAAACATGAAGATCTGAGTTATCTTTTCAGATCCCACACAGCTGAAGGAGAGAGAAACTCCAGCAAGTTGTCTTCCACCCTCTACATATGCTCCATGGCATATAGCAATGCACAAACATGTATGATCATACACACACACACACACACACACACACACTTAATTAATTATTAAATGTAATTTGTTTGATTTGCCAAAAATAGCCCTGAATGTATTAAATGGTAACATTTAAGAGTTATGGATTTGGTTTAGCATTAGAGCACTTACCTAGCAAGGGCAAGGCCCTGTGCTTGGTCCCCAGTAAAGGCAATAGATCATGATTAACTAATCTTTACCTTAGGAACACAGCATTTATTATTTTTTGGAAAACCAAGCAAAGTAACACATGACCGTAGTAAAGAAAAAATACCAAACTATGTGATCACTGCAATAGAAAGAGATGATAACAAGAAGGGCTGTCATCTTATTAGGATTTTAGGTAGACAGAATACTAGAAAAGGAATGGACTCTATGCAACTGGAAGATATCAACAACAAATCAGCCATGGCTAACATCATACTTCATGATATGGACTGAGTGATGTCTCTTAAGTTTGAGATATCTGCTCTACCTACCTCCAAAGCCCAAGAATTTCCCAGGCAATTTAGCAATGAAATAGTTAAGGATAAGAAGACATTAGTGAGTTAAAATATTCTAAGTCCCTCAGTAAATGAAACTCAATGGAATCTATATTTCTACACTGAATAAGTGAAATCAAGATTATAAAAAACTAAAAATATACTGTCTTCCTATATCTTAGAAAAGGAAATATAAAGCATACTATTTACAGTAGTATTGTTGAAAATGTGAGGTGTCAAAAATACTGATAATAGAACATTTAGAAAATACCTCTGTGTAGAAGATATTGAAACCCTGGTGACAGTTCTAAAGAGCATCTATTGTGTGGAAAAATATTTCATGTCACAGGATAGAAATCTAATTTGAAAGATGTTATTATATTCAAAATTGACTTGTTTTTATTTTATTAAGTGTTTTATTTATTTCAACTCCATTAAAAATCCTTGCAATATGTAATACATAAATTGACAAGCTGATAATAATATACACGAAAATGTGGAAAATTCAGAGTAGACAAAACAACACTGAAAAAGGACAACAGAACATTCTTAGAACTGCTTCTTGCATTCAATAGAAAGTCATTGATGTAAAGACGTGTTACTGTGAAGAGAGTCAAATAAATGAGCAGAATAAGATACTCAGAATTTAGCACTGGTGGTGGCAGTGCACACCTTCAATCTCAGCCCTTGCACTTAGAAAGCGGAAGCAGTTGGATCTCTATGAGTTTGAGGCAAGCCTGATCTACAGAACTAGTTCTGGGACACCAAAGTCATGCAGAAAAGCCCTGCCTCAAAAAAGTTCAGAATTTGATATATAATTATGCTAATGAATACAGCAAAAAATAATCTTTTTCACAAATTCTATTATATAAGCAAGATATATATTAATCTTGGTCCATAACTTATACATACACACACACACAAAAAAAAAAAAAACCTAATTCAAAGAGATTGTATCATTCAATACAAAATCAAAAGCAATAAAGCTCTTATAAGTGTAGAACAATGGCCTTGTATTTTTAGGATAGTGAAAACTTCTTTTCAATAAAATGAACAAATAAAAGATAGATTGAGGGTAGGCTGCCCTCAGAACCTCTCCACTCTTTCTGATACCTCAGTCCAATTTTCAGGGTCACCTCTAGCACTGCAACAGACTATCTTTCCCTGGCCTTCCTTCTTCTAGAATCTAACACTAGAAAGCATTCTCAATGAACACATCACTAGAGCAGGTCAGTAAAACAGACAACAAACAGCCAACACACTTTCTGATAATGCCAGAGAGAGAACAGGAAACAAGAAACACAAATACCCACCCATCAAAGACAAACACAGAAACCAGTGCCTAGATCTATAAATTTTTCCAAATTCAGATTCCCAGATACCAGTGTAAGAGCATAATCAATAACAGACAGGACACTATGCCTCCGTTTGATCCCAGCTATCCTACCACTCCAGGCCCTGAATATTCTAACATAGTTAAAACATAAGATAAAGACCTCAAAACCAACTATATGAAGATGATAGAGGTCCTTAAAGGAGAAATGAATAAATATAGAACAACATGAACAAATAATTAGAGGAGATTAGTAATTTCCTTAAGAAAGCCAAGACAGAAAACAAGTAAAATTGTTCAAGATCCAAAAATGGAAATAGAAGGTATAAAGAAAACACCCAGTGGGGGAATTATGGAAATGAAAGAATTAGAAATACAAACATGAACTACAAAGGCAAGCTTCACCAACAGAATATAAGAGATGGAAGAAAGAATTTCAGGCATTGGAAATACCATAAAAGAAATAAAAAACATTGGCCAAAGAAAATGTTAAATCTACAAATTTTCTGACATAAAATATGCAGAAAATCTAAGACACTGTGAAAGACCAACCCTATAAATAATAAAATTCAAGGAGAAGAATACCAGCCTAAAGTCCCAGAAAGAAATTTTTAAACAAAATCATAGGAGAACTTTTAAAAGTTCTCCTAAGAAAGGAGATGCCTATAAAAGAACAAGAAGCATCTAAAACATCAAGCTTATTGGACCAGAAAAGAAAGTCTCCTTGTCACATAATAATATAAATATTAAGTATACAAAAATAAAGAAAAAAGTCAAAAGCTGCAAGGGAAAAACTAAGTCATATATAAGGACAGATCTATTAGAATTATACTTAACTTCTCAAAGAAAACTCTAAAAGCCAGAAGGAGCTGGACAGATATGCTGCAGACTCTAAGACATCACAGATGTTAGCCAACATCGTAATACCCAGCAAAACTTTCAACCACCATAGATAGAGAAAATAAAATATTCCTTGATAAAGGCAAATTTAAACAGTATCTATGTACAAATCAGGCTCCACAGAAGGTTCCAGAAGAAAACAATTCAAACCATGGAGATTAGTTATACACAGGAAATAAATAATCTTATACCAGCAAAACCAAACACACATACCACCACCACCATAGCCACTAACAACAACAACTACTACAATAACAATCACAACAACATAGCATTAGTTAACAATCATTGGTCACTGATAGCTTTCAATATCAATGCCCTCAATTCCTCAATAAAAAGACACAAGTTAAAAGAATGGATGCAAAAATCTGGATCCATCCTGTATATAAGAAACACACATCAACATCAAGGATAGATATTGCCTCAGGATAAAGGGCTGGATAAGCAAATGGATCTAAGAAGCAAGCTGGTGTAGCAATTTTAATTTCTAAAAAAGTAGACTTCAAACAAAAGCTAATCAAAAAATATGGAGAAGAAAACTATAAATTAATCAAAAAATCCACCAAATGACATTTCATTTCTTAACATCTATACCCCAATCACAAACATACACACTTTTATAAAAGAAACACTACAACTACTTAAAACATATATTGACCATCACACACTCATAGCAGAAAACTTTAAAACCCTGTTTTCACAGATAGACTATTTATCTATACAAAAAAAAAAAAAAAAAAAAAAAAGGAGAGAAATGCTGGAGCTAACTGACATTATCAGCCAAATGAATCTAACAGATATTTTAAGAACATTCCTTTCAAACACAAAAGATTATACCTTCTTCTCAGCAGTCATGAAACTTTTTTCAAAATTGACCTTATACTCAGACACAAAGCAAATCTCAACATATGCAAAAAATTAAAATAATCCCATGTATTCCATTATACCATCACTGATTACAGCTGGATATCAATGATAGAAACAACAGAAAGCCTACAAACTCATAAACTAAACAACTCTCTACTGAATTAAAACTGTGTCAAGATAGAAATAAATAAAAAAATTAAAAATTTTCTAGAATGTAACATTCATAGCATTAAGTGCCTACATAAAAAATAAAAAATCTAGCTGGGTGGTGATGATGCATGTCTTTAATTCTAACACTGGAAGACAGAAGCAGGTAAATCTCTGTGAGTTCAAGGTCAGTCTGGTCTACAGAGTGAATTTCAAGATAGCCAGGGCTACACAGAGAAACTTTATCTCAAAATTAGAAAAACAAAAAGAATCAAAAATTAGAAGAGATCTTATACTAGCAACAGAAGAGTACACCTGAAAGTTCTAGAACAAAAAGAAGTGAGCATACCCAGGAAGGGTAGATAAAAAGAAATTAATCAAACTGAGGACTAAAGTCAATAAAACAGAAAGAAGAACAATATAAAGAATCAACAAAACAAAGAGTTGGTTCTTTGAGAAAACCAATGACAGACAAACTGTTGGTTTTGCTCGTGAGAACACACACACACACACACACACACACACACACACACACACACACACACACACACTACCAGGGCCACAAGAGAGTTTATTTAGGAGAGTTGCCAGGCATGTACAGGAGCAGAGAAGCAGGAGAGAGAGAGAAAGACTGCAACATGGCATCTCTCTTTAAGAGCTCTAGAGAGTGGGCATGGGTTTACATAGCCATGCCCAGGGGCGTGCCTCTGTACACAGCTTGGCCTGCCAGAGCCCTGTTGGCTTTACCAGTGGCTGCTACATACCAGGAATTTTTGTTTCACCCAGCACCTTGTTGAGTTCGCCATGTGGAGTGTCCAGAATCGTTACACAAACCCTTACTCAAACTTCCTAAAAGACAGGGAGAGAATATTAAAATTAACACAATCAGAAACAAAAAGAGGGACAAAATACCCGACACTGAGGAAAACTAGAGAATAATAGGTAAAGCACAAATTTTAGTTTGTATTTAGTGAAAACTCAGAGCCAGATATTGGGGAAAAGCTGGAATATCAGTCAATTCTCACCCAGTCAACTTCTCAGGCTGACCAGGGTAAAAGCTATTTTCAAGAGTCCTCCACCTGGCTTATTGCTCCTACAGAATACCTGAATGTCTGTCTACACATGCCTTAAATATCTTCTCCACCCAATTGTTTCATTTCCAGGTTCAACTTTGCATCATAATTCTAGAGTTAGGATTAAAGCTGTGAGCTATTACTAGTTGGTTGTTAGACATTGGACTCACAGAAATACAGAAAGATGTCTGTCTCCTGAGTGATGGGATTAAAGGCATAGGTCACCTCTCTGTCTTTCCATTGCTGGGATTAAAGGTGTGAGTTACAAACTTTCATTTCTGTGCTGGGATTAAAGGCATGAGTCAGCACTCTCTGACCCTCATGACTTGACTGTGAGGGATTCTGTTTTCCGATATTCCAGGCTGATTTTATTAAATGTAAAATATATCACCACACATAAGGACATATTTAAAAAATGTGTACACAACCAAATTAGAAAATCTAAAAGAAATGGATAATTTTCTCGATAGGCACCACTTACCAAAGTTAAATCAAGATCCTATAAACAATTTAAATAGACTCATAGTCCATAGTGAAATAGACTATGGACTATTCACTAGTCACTAAAAGTCTCCCACCTAAATAAAGCTCAGGGCCAGATGGTTTTAGCACAGAATTCTACCAGACTTTCAGAGGAGAGTTACCACCCATACTATTCAAATTATTCCACAAAATAGAAGCAGAAGGAACAATTCATTTTATGTGGTCACATTTACCCTCAAACCCACATTATATAAAGACTCAACAAAAAAAGGGAGTTACAAGACCAATCTTCCTTATAAACATAGATGCAAAAATACTCAAAAAAGTACTAGCAAACTGAATCCAAAAACACATAAAAAAGATCATCCACTGTGATTAAGCAGACTTCATCAAAGAGATTTAGGTGTGATGCAACATACAGAGAAGGTGATATAAACAACAATATAAATAAGCAGAAAAAACAAAATCACATGAATATCTTATTAAATGCAGAAAAAAGTCTTTGACAAAATCTAACACCCCTTAATGATAAAAGTTTTGGAGAGATTAGGAATATGAAATACATAACCTAAATATATATATAAAAAAGGCAATTTACAGCAATCTTATAGAAAGCATGAAATTATTTATTATTTATTTATCTTGGTGTTTGCCTGGAACTGGAACTACAGACAGTTGTTAGCTGCCATGTGGGTGCTGGGAATCGAACCCGGGTCCTCTGGAAGAGCAGTTAGTGCTCTTAACCGCTGAGCCATCTCTCCAGCCCCGAAAGCATGAAATTAAATGGAGAAAAATGCAGAATAATTCCACTAAAATGAGGAACAAGACAAGGTCATCCAATTTCTCCATATATGTTCAATATGGTACATGAAGTTTTAGCTAGAACACTAAGCAACTATAAGAGATCAAGGGGATACTAACTGGAAATGAAAAAGTCAGAGTATAGCTACTTGCAAATGATATGACAGTATAGACAAGTAAGGCTAAAAATTCCACTAGGTAACTCCTAAAGCTGATAAACACTTGAAAAAAGTGACTGGATACAAGATTAACAACAACAATAAAAAGCTCTCCTATGTACAAATGAGCCAAGAAAGAAAACTTGGAAACAACACCTTTTACAATATCCTCAGCTATTGTAATATATCTGGGGGGAAACTCTAACCATGTAAGCAAAATGATGAAAACTTTCAATTCTTTGCAGGAAGAAACTGAAGAAGTTATCAGAAGAGGGATGGATCTCCTATGCTCATGGATCCATAAGATTTGTAGAGTAAAAATGGTCATTCTACCCAAAACAATCTGCAGATTCAACATAATCTTCATCAAAATTCCAACACAATTATTTACAGACATTGAAGACATCAACTTCACATGGAAAAACAAAAAGTCCCAGATTGACTAAAACAATACTGAACAATAAAAGAACTGCTGTAGGTATCACCATACTTGATTTCAAATTATACTACAAAACTATAGTAATAAAACCCACATGATAGTAACATAAAAACAGGCATGTTGATCAATGGAATTGAACTGAAGGTCCAAACATAAATCCACATACTTATGGACAGACACCTGATTTTTTTATAAGATGACAGGAATACACACTGGAAAAAAGAAAGCATCTTCAACAACTTGAGCTGGCCTAATTACATGGCTGCATGCATAAGATTGCAAATAGACCCAAATTTTTCACCCTGCACAAACTCAAGTTCAAGTGGATCAAAGACCTCAGCAAAACCAGATTCACTGAACCCAGTAGAAGAGAAAGTGGGTAGTAGCCTTAAATGCATTGGCACAGGAGACAACTTTCTAATCACCATTAGCACAGCAACTAGAATCAATCATTAATACATGGATCTCATGAAACTGAAAGCTTCTTTACAACAAAGGTCACTAATGAGACAGAGTGAGCCTACAGAATGAAAATAGTTTTTATCAACTTAACACCTAATAATCAAAATATATTAAAAACATAAGAAATTAGATAGCAAAACCTAATAATTCAGTCTAACATGGGGTGCAGATCTAAACGGAGAATTCTTAACAGAAAAATTTCAAAAGGCCAAGAAAAACTTAAAGGAATGTCCAACTTTCTTAACCATCAGAGGAATGCCAATCAAAACTACTTTGAGATTCTATCTTACACTCATCTGAATAGTTAAGATCATTAACATAAATGAAAGATCATGCTGGTGAGGATGTGTAGCAAAGGGAAGAATCCTTCATTGCTCATGGGAATGCAAATTTGAGTAGTTACTGTAGAAATCAATATGGCAGTTCCTTAGAAAATTGGGAATCAATCTATTTCAAGACCCAACTATACCACTCCTGGGTATATACCCAAAGGATGCATCATCATACCACAAGGACACTGGCTCAACTATGTTCTTTGCAGCTTTGTCAAAATAGCCAGAAACTGGAAACAATCTACATTTTCTCAACTGAAGAACTGATTTTAAAAATGTGGTACATTTACACAACGGGGTATTACTCATTTGTTTAAAAAAAATTGACATCATAAACTTTGCAAGCAACTGATAGAACTGGAAAAAATTATCTTAAGTGATGTAACCAACTAACAAAGATAAATATGGTATATACTCACTTATAAATGGACATTAGCTGTTAAGTAAATGATAATCAAGCTATAATCCGCAGTCCCTGAGAGGTTAGGTAAAGAATAAGTATGGGGGGAGGGGCTACTGTAATGGCCTTATTGGAAGAGGAAATAGAATACATTTTAAAGAAGGGATAGGTGGGGAAGGGAGAATTAGGTAGAGGAGGGTAGAAGGAGAGAATATGTGAGAGGCAGTTGGAATTGGGGAGCTTTGGGGGTAGTATGGAAACCTAGTGCAGTAGAAACTCCCTAGAATCTATGAAGGTGACCCTAGTGAGTGGAAGTTGTTAGTCAGAGTTCTCTAAATGTACAGAATTTCTGATGAGTCTCTCCATACATAAGGATATTTGTTGGAATGATTTAACAGGCTGCAGTCCAGCAAAGGCTGCTCCATCCCAGGTGGCAGGGTGTCTCAGCTGGTCTGCTGGGATCCTGAAAAAAAAAAGATGTGCTGACAAGAGGAAAGCAAGTAGGTAAAAAACAAACCCATCTTTTTTCTATTGTCCTCATAGACACTTCCAGCAGAAGTTGTGGCCCAGATTAAAGATGTTCATATCACTTCAAGGTCTGGATTAAATGTCTGTGTCTTCCCACCTCAAGGTCAGAATCAAAGGCATATTGTTTTCTTGCCTTGAGATCTGGACCACAAATGTTCCTTCCATTTCTGGATTATAGTAATTAGAGTTATAGTCAAGGTGGCAACCAAGAATAGTTATTGCATGGAGGATACAGAGTCTGAACTGGCCATCTTTTTTTTTTTTTTTGATTTATTTATAAAATAAAGTCCTTCCCCCCACCATGCATCCCCTTGATCTCCCTCCCTTCGCCTTCCCAACCCCTCCCAGTCAGCCTTCAACCTCCCTCCTCCCCCTGCTCCCAGCCCCTCCCCCAAAAGGGCAAGAAGTCCTTAGGTGGATCAGCTCCGCATCCACTCCAGGCAGACCCAATTTCCTCATCCTAATGTCAAGACTAGGTTAGGTGTTCCTCTGGGAAGATTGGGCTCTAAAGTGCAGGCCACACAGAAACGTGGTCTGATCCCTCCCCATACTGCCTTTGTCGATAGACAGTTGCCTATCATTGGAAGACCCAGTTACTTTTCTTGAAGATTCTCCAATGGCTGTTCTTAATTCAGCAAGCTCCCTAGAGTTCCAGCCGACCATCACTGTGGGAATTTTCCTCAAAAGCCCTATCCTCTTGCTCATATAGTCTCCTACCCTGTTCTCAGCTCTAGACCAGGGACTCAGCCCAGTGCTCACCATGTATCTTTGTCTCTATCTCTGTTCATTGTTGGATGTAGTTTCTGTGATGGCACTTGGGGTGGCTATTCACTTGATTATAGGGGACATTCTGTCTAGGCAACTCCTTTACTATTGGTTGGAGACCTAGCCAGGGACATCCTGTGAATTCTTGTAGGTTTCCCTAGCACCCAGTCTTTTTCCAACCCCACATTGGCTTCCTCTATTAAGATCTCCATAACTTTTTTCTCCCTCCTTGTTGCTCCTCTCACTTAATCATCTCTTTCTCTCCTGATTTGTTCACACACTTTCTTGGTTGTGGCCCCTTAGGCTCCCAATTAGCTAGGAAGTTCTTCTCTATTGTTTCTTCCTAGGGGAATTGCTGGATGTCTTTCTTAAATTCCTTTTGATCCCAGACTTTTCAGGGGTTATGCTTTGCAGCTTGGGTGTCATTTGCTTTTTGTCTAAAGTCCACTAATGAGTGAGTACATCCTGTGTTTATCTTTCTGGGCTTGTGATACCTCCCTCGCTCAGGAGGATGCCTTTTCAGCCATTTCTAATTCTTCTGCTTCGAATTCCCTTTTTAGTTCTGAACCCCATATTTTAACTGGGTTATTTAGGGTTTTAGGCTCTAGCTTTTTGAGTTCTCTATATATTTTAGAAATCAGTACTCTGTCAGTTGTAGGGTTGGTGAAGATCTTTTCCCATTGTGTAAGCTGTCTTTTGTCATTGACAGTGTCCTTGGCCTTACAGAAGCTTCCAACTTTCAAGAGATCCCACTTATTTTTTATTATTATTATTATTATTATGAACAAAGAAGTCACACTATCTAACCTTGTATATCCTTATTCAAGGTCCCTTACCCCTCCCACCACATCAGATCATTATTTCTTCTCCACAAATCCCCATCCCCTCCCTGGGCAGAGAGCAGGCAGTCACATGGTCCCACTGACCCAATATTGCTTAGTTCAGTCTCCACTCCTGGCAGATCCAGTTTTCTCCCCCCTCCCTCAAGAGTGAGTCAGGTGTTCCTCTAGGAGGAGTGGGAGTCAAGGTGTCAGTCCAGGGTGTTTCTGATCCCAAGCTGTTCAGTGGTTGTGGTTTGCAGCTTGGGCATGCTTTGCTTTTTTCTTGTTTGTTGGCGGGTTTGTTTAGAGTCCAATAATGAGTGAGTACATCCCCTGCTTATCTTTCTGAGTTTGTGATACCTCGCTCAGTAGGATATTCTCCAAATCCATCCATTTTCCTACAAATTTTAGGATATCATTTTTTCTTACTGCTGAGTAGTACTCCATTGTGTAGATGTTCCACAGTTTGTTAATTCATTCTTCAGTTGAGGGACATCTAGGTTGTTTCCATGTTTTTGCTATTACAAATAACGCTGCTATGAACATAGTTGAGCTAATGCCTTTGGAGTGTGACTGTGCATCTTTAGGATATACACCCAGAAGTGGTATTGCTGGGTCCTAGGGGAGATTGATTCTCTATTTTCTGAGAAACTGCCATACTGCATTCCAAAGTGGCTGAACAAGCTTACACTCCCACCAACAATGGAGGAATGTTTTCCCTGCTCCTCATCCTCTCCAGCATAGGATGTACTCTGTGTCTTTCATCTTAGCCAATCTAACAGGTGTCAGGTGGTATCTCAAAGTTGTTTTGATTTGCATTTCTCTGATGGCTAAAGATGACCAGCACTTTTTCAGGTTCCTTTCAGTCATTCGTAATTCTTCTGCTGAGAATTCCCTTTTTAGATCTGAACCCCATTTTTTGATTGGGTTATTCAAGATTTTGGGCTCTAGATTCTTGAGTTCTTTATATATCTTAGAGATCAGTCCTCTATCACTTGTAGGGTTGGTGAAAATCTTTTCCCATTCTGTAGGCTGTTGTTTTGTCCTATTAACAGTGTCCTTGGCTTTACGGAAGCTTCTTAGCTTCAGGAGATCCCACTTATTGATTGTTGGTCTTAGTGTCTGTGCCACTGGTATTATATTTAGGAAGTGGTCGCCTGTGCCAATTCGTAGAAGTGTATTTCCCACTTTCTTTTCTATCAAGTTTAAAGTGGCTGGGTTTATGTTGAGGTCTTTGATCCACTTGGATTTGAGTTTTGTGTACGGTGACAGGATCAATTCTATTTGCATTTTTCTACACACTTCCATCCAGCTATGCCAACACCATTTGTTAAATATACTATCTTTTTTCCATTGAATATTTTGGGCCTCTTTGTCAAAGATCAGGTGTCCATAGGTTTTTGGGTTAATGTCTGAATCCTCAATTCTATTCCATTGATCCACAAGTCTGTTTTTATGCCAGTACCAGGCTGTTTTTACTACTGTAGCTCTATAGTATAACTTGAAGTCAGGGATGGTGATACCTCCTGAGGTTCTTTTGTTGAGTAGAATTGTTTTGGCAATTCTGGCTTTCCCGTTATTCCAAATGAAATTGAGTATTGTTCTTTCAAGGTCCAAAAAATATTGTGTTGGGATTTTGATGGGCAGTGCATTGAATCTGTAGATTGCCTTTGGTAGAATTGCCATTTTTACTATGTTGATCCTACCAATCCAGGAACATGGGAGAGCTTTCCATTTTCTGATATCCTCTTCAATGTCTTTCTTCAGTGATTTAAAATTTTTGTCAAATAGGTCTGTTACTTCTTTGAGTATAGTTACACCAAGGTATTTAATACTATTTGCTGCTATTATGAAGGGTAATGTTTCTCCTATTGCTTTTTCAGCTCTTCTATCTTTAGTGTATAGAAGGGTTACTGATTTCTTTGAGTTTATCTTGTATCCTGCTACATTGCTGAAGGTGTTTATCAGCTGTAGCAGTTCCTTGGAAGAATTTTGTGAGTCACTTC
>PVIH01001908.1:118394-181734 GCA_004025045.1 Sigmodon hispidus
GAGATAGCTTCACTTCTTCTTTTCCAATTTGTATGCCCTTGATCTCTTTTTGTTCCCTTATTGCTTTAGCTAAAACTTCGAGAACTATATTGAATAGATAAGGGGAGAGAGGACATCCTTGTCTAGTTCCTGACTTTAGTGGGATTGCTTTGAGTTTTTCTCCATTAAGTTTGATACTGGCTGTCGGCTTCTTGTAAATTGCCTTTATTATATTTAGGTATTCTCCCTGTATTCCTGATCTTTCCAGGGCTTTAATCATAAAGGAGTGTTGGTTTTTGTCAAAGACTTTATCCGCATCTAAGAATATGATCATGTGGTTTTGTTCCTTTAGTTTGTTTATATGATAGATAACGATTACTGTGTTTCGTATGTTAAACCAGCCGTGAATTTCTGGGATGAAGCCTACTTGGTCATGGTGGATGATATTTTTTATACATTGTTGTATACGGTTTGCTAAAATTTTGTTGAGAATTTTTGCATCAATATTCATGAGGGAAATTGGTCTGTAGTTCTCCTTCTTTGTTGTGTCTGTGAGTGGCTTGGGTATTAGGGTTATTGTGGCCTCATAAAAGGAATTTGACAATATTCCTTCAGTTTCTACTGTGTGAAATAGTTTGAGGAGTAATGGTAGTAATTCTTTTTTGAATGTCTGATAGAATTCTGCACTGAAACCATCTCGACCTGGGCTTTTATTTTTGGGGAGGCTTTTAATGACAGCTTCAATTTCCTTAAGGGTTATTGGCCTGTTTAGGTAATTAATCTGATCTTCATTTAATTTTGGTAGATGGTACCTGTCCAGAAAGCTGTCCATTTCTTTGAGGTTTTCCATTTTTGTGAAATACAGATTTTCAAAGTATGATCTGACAATTCTCTGGATTTCCTGAGGGTCTGTTGTTATGTCCCCCTTTTCATTTCTGATTTTGTTAATTTGTGTAATCTCTCTCTGTTTTTTGATTAGTTTGGCTAAGGGCTTATCTATCTTGTTGACTTTCTCAAAGAACCAACTCTTAGATTCATTGATTCTTTGTATTGTTCTTTTTGTTTTAAATGTATTGATTTCAGCTCTAAGTTTGATTATTTCCTGACATCTACTCCTTCTAGGTGAGTTCACTTCTAATTGTTCTAAGGTTCTCAGCTGAGCTGTTAGGTCTCTAGTGTGAGATTTCTCTAGGTTTTTTATGTAGGCATCTAGCACTGTGAACTTTCCTCTTAAGACTGCTTTCATTTTTCCCACAAGTTTAGATATGTTGTGGATTCATTTTCACTGAATTCTAGGAAGACTTTGATTTCTTTCTTAATTTCTTCCTTGACTCAGAGATGGTTCAGCTGAGTGATGTTTTGTTTCCATGAGTTGGTAGGCTATCTTTGATTTTTAATGTTGTTGAACTCTAACTTTAGGCCCTGGTGGTCTGATATGTTACAAAGGATTGTTTTCATTTTTTTGTATCTGTTGATATTTGCTTTATGACCAATTATGTGGTCAATTTTGGAGAAAGTTCCATGAGGAGCTGAGAAATATGTGTATTCCTTTGCATTTGGTGGAATCTTCTGTAGATATCTATTAAATCCATTTGCATCATAACCTCTTTTAGACTCCTTATTTCTCTGTTGAGTCTCTGTCTAGTTGACCTATCCAGGGTTGAAAGTGTGGTATTGAAGGCTCCCACTATTAGGGTGTAAGAATTGATGTGGGATTCGAACTTTAGCAGTGTTTCTTTTACATACGTAGGTACCCTTATATTAGAGGCATAAATATTCATGATTGAAATTTCCTCTTGATCAATTTTTCCTGTGATGAATAAGTAGTGACGATCTTGGTCCCTTTTAATTGCTTTTAGCTTAAAGTCTACTTTGTTAGATATTAGGATGGCAATCCCTGCTTGTTTCTTAGGACCATTTGACTGGAAAATCTTTTCCCAACCCTTTACTCTAAGCCTGTGTCTCTCTTTGTGGTTGAGGTGTGTTTTTTGTAGGCAACAGAAGGATGGCTTCTGTTGTTGTATCCATCTTGTTAGTATGTGACGTTTTATGTAGAGTTGAGTTCATTGATATTAAGGGATATTAGTGACCACTGATTGATATTTCCTGCCATTTTTTGGTGGTAACTTGCTTATATTTCCTTTATCTGGAGTATTCTTCTGTGGAATTATTGATTGTTTGTGGTTTCATGGGTGTATCTGGGGTCCTTAGGTTGGAGTTTTCCCTCTAATACTTTCTGTAGCGCTGGATTGGTAGATATATATTGTTTCAGTCTGACTTTGTCATGAAATATCTTGTTTACTCCATCTATGGTGATTGATAATTTTGCTGGGTATAGTATTCTAGTTTGGCAGCCATGCTCCTTTTGCTTCTGTGTAACTTCTGACCAAGCCCTTCTAGCTCTCATCGTTTCCATTGAATAGTCAGGTGTTATTCTGATGGGTCTGCCTTTATATGTAAGTTGGCCCTTTTCTTTAACAGCTCTTTAAATTTTTTTCTTTGTTCTGTATGTTTTGTGGCTTGATTATAATGTGGCGTGCTCACTTTTTTGGGGGGTCATATCTATTTGGTGTTCTGTAAGCTTCTTGTATGTTTATAGGCATTTCCTTCTTCAGGTTAGGGAAGTTTTCTTCTATGATTTTGTTGAAAACATTATCTGTGCCTTTGAGCTGGTATTCTTCTCCTTCTTCTATTCCTATTATTCTCAAGTTAAGTCTTTTCATGGTGTCCCAGATTTCCTGAACATTTTGAGTTATGGCTTTTTTGGTTTTAGTATTTTCTTTGTCCGATATGTCTATTTGAGCTACTGAGTCTTCCACTTCAGAGATTCTATCTTCCATCTCTTGAACTCTGATGGTTATGCTTGTATCTGTGGTTCCAGCTTTTTTCTTCAGTTTTTCTATTTCCATCTTTGCCTCATTTTGTGCCTTTTTTATTGCTTCTATTTCAGTTTTTAGTTCTTGGCATGTTTTTTTCATATTTTGGTTTGCTTTTTCTTGGTTTTCTTTTATAGATTTGTTCATCTCTTCCAATTTTTTGTTTGTATTTTCTTCTATTTCTTTAAGGCAATTTTTTATATCTTCTTTGAGAACTTCGATGATCATCATAAAGGAATTTTTGGTGTTGCTTCCTTCTGCTTCCTCTTCATTGCTCAGTTCAGGTCTTGTAGTTGCAGGACCGCCACTTTCTTCTGAAGTTACCTTGTTGTTCTTTACATTATTATATATATTTTTGCACTGGCATCTGCCCATGGCTTCAGTGGTTCACAATTAGGTGTCTCTTAGTCAGTTTTGGCACATGGGCTTGTTTGTCTCCTGTCACCTCTGAATAAAAGGTCTGCTCAATCTCTGCCTCTGCTTTGGGCAGGGGACTTAATTTCAAGTCTTCAATCCTTCTCTGTTTGCTCAGTTGGAGGTGGGTGACTGTGCAAATTCCCTCAGCAGCAGCTCAGGGGACTCTGGCAGATAAAGTTTATCTCTGTCTACTACAGAGTGTATGTGGACAAGCTCCACAGACAGCACCAGGTCCCGGAACCGGAACCCGACTGGAACACAATTTTCCCTGGCAAGGATTCAGGCGCTGGGGCCTGCTGAACTCACCTCACTTTTGGCTGGAGTCTGAGTCTGTCTTTCAGAGTCTTCAGTCCTTCTCTGTTTGCTCAGCTGGAGGTGGGTAGCTGTACAAATTCCCTCAGCAGCAGCTGGGGGGACCCTGGCAGACAAAGTTTATCTCTGTCTGCTACAGAGTGTGTGTGGACAAGCTCCACAGACAGCACCTGGTCCCAGATGAAATCCCACTTATTGATTGTTGATCTTAGTGTCTGTGCTACTGGTGTTATGTTAGGAAGTGCTCACCTGTGCCAATGCATTGCAGATTATTTCTCACTTTCTTTTCTATCGAATTCAGTGTAGCTGGGTTTATGTTGAGGTTTTTGATCTACTTGGATTTGATTTTTGTGCAGGGTGATAAGTTTGGATCTACTTGCATTCTTCTGCACACTACCATCCAGTTCTGCCAACAGCATTTGTTGAAGATACTATCTTTTTTCCATTGAATATTTTTGGCCTCTTTGTCGAAAATCAGGTGTTTATAGGTGTGTGAGTAAATGTCAGGGTTTTTGATTCAATTCCATTGATCTACAAGCCTGTTTTTATGCCAGTACCAGACTTTTTTTTATTACTGTAACTCTATAGCATAGCTTTAAGCCAAGGATGGTGATGTCTCCTAAAGTACTCTTATTGATCAGGAATGTTTTGGCAATACTGACTTTCCTGTTATTCCATATGAAGTTGAGTGTTGTTCTTTCAACATCTGTAAAAAATTGTGTTGATGGCTATTACATTGAATCTGTAGATTATTTTTGTAAAAATTGCCATTTTTACTATGTTGATCCTACCTATCCAGGAGCCTGGGAGGTTTTTCCATTTTCTGATATCTTCTTTAATTTTTTTCTTCAGTGACTTAAAGTTTTTGTCCAAGAGGCCTGCTACTTCTTTGGTTTCAGTTACACCAAGATATTTAATGCTATTTGCAGCTATTGTAAAGGGTAATGTTTCCCTTATTTCTTTCTCAGTCCTTTTATCTTTGGTGTCTAGAAGGCTATTGATTTTTTTGAGTTAATCTTGTACTCTGCTATATTGCTGAAGGTATTTATGAGCTGCAGGAGTTCCATGGTAGAATTTTGCGGTCACTTATGTAAACAATCATATCATCTGCAAATAGAGATAGTTTGAATTCTTCCTTTCTATTTTGTATCCCCTTATTCTCCTTTTGTTCTCTTACTGCTTTAGCTAAAACTTCGAGAACTGTATTGAATAGATAATGAGAGAGAGAACAGCCCTGTCTAGTTCCTGATTTTAGTGGGACTGCTTTTAGGTTTTGTCCATTTAGTTTGATGGTAGCTGTCGGTTTGCTGTATATCACCTTTATTATATTTAAGTATTTTTCCTGTATTCCTGATCTCTCCAGGGCTTTTATCATGAAAGAATGTTGGATTTTGTCAAAGGCTTTTTCTACATCTAATGAGATGATCATGTGATTTTTTTCCTTTAGTGTGTTTATATGATACATGACTTTCATAGTTTTTCGTATCCTTGCATCTCTGAGATGAAGCCTACTTGATTATGGTAGATGACTTTTTTTATGTTGTTTTATTCAATATGCCAGGATTTTGTTGTATATTTTTGCATCAATGTTCATGAGGGAGATTTGTCTGTAATTCTCTGTCTTAGCTGCATCTTTGAGTGGCTTAGGTATCAGGGTGATTGTGGCCTCATAAAAAGAGTTTGGAAATATTCTTTCAGTGTCTACTGTATGTAACAGTATGAGGATTATTGATATTAGTTCTTCTTTGAATGTCTGGTAGAATTCTGCACTAAAACCATCTGGTCCTGGGCTTTTTTTTTTTCCTTGGGAGACTTTTAAGAACAATTTCAATTTTCTTTGAGGTTATATAGGTCTGTTTAGGTCTTCAATCTGATCTTGATTTAATTTTAGTAAGTGGTACCAGTCAAGAAAACTATCCGTCTCTTTTACATTTTCCATTTTTGTGGAGTATAGGTTTTCAAAGTATGACCTAATAATTCTCTGAATTTTCTGGGTATCTGTTTTATGTCCCCCTTTTCATTTCTGATTTTGTTAATTTGTGTACTCTCTCTCTCTGCTTTTTGGTTAGTTTGAATAAAGGTTTACCTATCTTGTTGACTTTCTCAAAACCAACTCTTTGATTCATTGATTCTTTGTATTGTTCTCTTTGTTTCAATTGTATTGATTTCAGCTCTAAGTTTGATTGTTTCTTGCCATGTTGTAGTAAGTTTTCTCAAGCCCATTTTGGGCCTGGAGGTTTCGGAACCTGGTCTGAGCGGCGGCTTCTGTCCCCCAAAGAAATGTATCATACGCTTATATCTTTTAAACTGTTTGGCCCATGTCTCAAGCACATTACTAGCTAGCTCTTTCATCTTAATTGAATCCATTTCCATTAATCTACCCACCATGTGGCTCGCAGCCCGTGGCTCACCTGAATTCCTACATGCTTCTTCTTTGGGGGACAGATGGAGACTGACTAACTCCACCCTTTCCTACCTGCCTGCCCTCTGATTCTCCACCCACTTCTACGGTGCTGTGCATAGGCCAAAACAGTTCCTTTATTTACATCATACAAAGAACATTTCCACCACACTGCCATCTACTCCTTCTAGGTGAGTTTGCTTCTAATTGTTCTAGGGCTTTCAGCTGTTCTGTTAGGTCTCTTGTGTGGGATTTCTTTAGGTTTTTCATATAGGCATCTTGTGCTATAAATTTTCCTCTTAACACTGCTTTCATTGTGTCCCATAAGTTTGTGTATGTTTTAGCTACATTTTCATTAAATCCTAGGAAGTCTTTGATTTCTTTTTTAACTTCTTCCTTGACCCAGAGGTGGTTCAATTGAGTCATGTCTAGTTTCCATGAGTTGGTAGGCATTCTGTGATTTTTGTTGTTGTTGAACTCAACTGTCTGGTTGACCTATCCAAGGGTTTAAGTGGAGTATTGAAGTCTCCTACTGTTAGTGTGTGAGGTTTGATATGAAGTTTAAGCTTTTTTAGTGTTTCATTTACATATTTAGGTATCCTTGTGTTGGGGGCATAAATATTCAGAATTGAAACTTTGTCTTGGTGGATTTTTCCTGAGATGAATAAGTAATGTCTGTCCTGGTCTCTTTTTATTGATTTTAGTTTGAAGTCTATTTTGTTAGATATTAACATGGCTACACCAGCTTGCCTCTTAGAACCATTTGATTGGAGAATCTTTTCCCTATCTTCTACTCTGAGCTTGTGTCTGTCTTTGAAGTTGAGGTGCATTTCTTATATGCAGCAGTAGGATGCCTTCTGTTTTTGTATTCATCATGTTAGGGTATGTCTTTTCATAGGTGAATTAGTCAATTGATATTAAGGGATCTTAAAGACCAATTATTGTTATTTCCTGTTATTTTTGGTGGTAGCTTGTGTGTATTTTCTTTTTGGGTTTCTTTCCTCCTGTGGGATTATTGATTGTTTGTGGTTTCATGGGTGTTTCTAAATTCTTTAGGTTGGAGTTTTTCCTCTAAGGCTTTATGTAGGGCTTGATCCCTATATTGGTATTGTTTAAATCTGGTTTTGTCATGAACTATCTTGTTTACTCCATTTATGGAGATTGATAGTTTTGCTGGGTACAGTAGTCTAATTTGGCATCCATGCACCTAATTTAGTGTCTGTATAATGTCTGACCAGGACCTTCTTGCTTTCATTGTTTCCATTGAATAATCAGGTGTTATTCTGATGGGTCTGCCTCTACATGTAATTTGGTCTTGCTTCTTTTCAGCTCTTATTATTTTTAATTTGTTCTGTAGGCTTAGTGGCTTACTTATTACATGGTGAGTAGACATTTTTGTGGATCTAACCTATTTGGTGTTCTGTAGGCTTCTTGTATCTTTATAGGCGTTTCCTTCTTTAGGTTGAGAAAGTTTTCTTCTATGATTTTGTTGAATATATTTTCTGTGCTTTTGAGCTCATGTTTCTCTTCTTTGATTTCAATTAATCTCGGGTTTGGCTTTTCATGGTGTCCCATACAATTTTGTGTTATGACTTTTATGGTTTTAGTGTTTTCTTCAACTAATGTATCTATTTCCACTATTGAGTCTTCTACTCCAGAGATTCTCTCTTTCATCTCTTAGAGTTTGTTGGTTTTGCTTGAATCTGTGGTTCTAGTTCTTTTCTTCAGGTTTTCGATTTCTAGCTTTGTCTTGATTTGTGCCTTCCTTATTGCTTCTATTTTGATTTTTAATTCCTGGAACATTTCTTTCACCTGTTTGTTTTCTTTTTCTTGATTTTCTTTCAGGAATTTCCTTATCTCTTCCAATTTTTTGTTTGTATTTTCTCAATTTCTTTAAGGGAGTTTTTAATATCCTTTTTAAGGCTTCTATTAGCTTCATAAAGCTGTTCTTAAGGTTATTTCCTTCTGTTTCCTCTTCATTGTTATGTTCAGGTCTTGATGCTATAGAACCACCTGCTTCTGGTGGTATCTTGTTGACCTTTGTATTGTTGTATATATTCTTGCACTGGCATCTGCCCATTGTTTTTTTAGTTTACTCTTGGTCAGCTCTCAGTTTGCTCTTAGTCAGTTGTAGGCTTGGACTGTCTTAGTCAGCTGTTTGTCCAGAGGCTTGGCTGGTCCCGCATAGTCGCAGAGTGATAATGCCAATTGAAGTTTGTGCAGGGGGTAGCCCACAGTGGCCATGTTTTGCTGGATCTTGGCCTCGGGGATACTCTCCCAGCTTTCTTTGGTTTAGGGTGGATCTGGGTATGGTTGGGTATGTGTGGGAGTGTCCCTAGACCAGGGTTTGGAGAGTAGAAAGGTCTCTACTTGGCCTAAGGAACAGGGTGTTGCTCACCTCTCAGTTGTGGTCCAGAGGTTCAGCTTGTTTCCTGCAGTCACCTAAACTGACCATCTTTTATAGCCAGGCAAGGCTTCTAGTGGTGGAACTGGCTTGTGAGAAGGGGTCCCATAGAGATCCTTAAATATCTCAGTCTGATGCTAGGACAGATGGTTGCTCTCTGAAAACATGACAGCATATCCCATTGCTGAGGTCAACAGCTGCACAGCTCATTGAACATGGAGAGATCCAGGGGCCTGCATGGAGCCTTCACTTGTACGTTCTAATCTCTTTGGCACAATAAGGTACTACATAGGCGATAGGAAGAGAAATCTTGGCACCAATCCAGCTACAACCCCTCCACCTACAATTCATTCTATCTGCAAAATGTGCTGAGAATATGGTGTCACAGACTTGTGGTGCTGTTTAATAATGTTTCATTTAATGTAAGGCCCATGTCATAAGAAGGAGTTCATGCCCTATATTGTCTGGATGGCCAGGAACTAAAGACTGGATATCCTAGAGACCAAGGGCAGAACCAAACATAACTAATCAAAAAAATCAATGGAACAATTTCTAATGATCTTCTACTATACTCATAGATCGATGCCTTGCCCAGTTGTCATCAGCAAAGCTTCCTTTGGCATCAGAGGAGAGTCCAAGAAAAAACTACAGCACTGCTTTATGCAGGGAAATTCTAAATTGGAGGCCTTCATCAACCCTTGGTGACCTAGGAACCTCCCAGATTGTAGGAAGGGATGGAGGAAACATGGGTCACTGAATAAACTAAGGAGGTCTCTTACAGGCTCACAGAGACTGAAGTGGGAAACACAGGGTCTGCATGGGTCTGTACCAGGTCTTCTGCATATATGCTTTTTTGATGTTAAATAAATATATTTTATTTTATTTCACACATTTAAGTTTTCTAGTTGTCATTATAAATATAGTGTAATGAGATAGACAAAAATAAATAAAAGCTCTAAATATGTTACAAGAAAAAATATGGAACACTTCATTTGTGTGTCATCCTTGCCAGGGGCCATGCAAATCTTCTCTGTATTGTTCCAGTTTAGTATATGTGCTGCTGAAGTGAATACCTTCTGCTTATGTTATGTCTGTTAGCTTGGTGTTTTTATGGGATCCTCAATAGTGTGAACAGGTATGTATGTATCTAATTCTTTTGCCTATTCTTCAGACTCTTTCCTTCCTATCAGTTTGCATCATTCAGCTTTGATACGAGTTTTTTGACTTGTATTATTGTATCTTGTTTTGTCCTATTTGACTATTGTCTCTTAGAGGCCTGCTATTTTCTGAAGAGGAAATGGAGGGGGAGTGAATTTAGGGGAAAGGGAATATTGGGAGAACCTGGGAGGAGTAGAGCAAGGGGAAAATGTACAGGATGAGAGAAGAATTTTTAATTAAATGAAAAATATATCAAATAAAATAAATAGGCAATAATAAATGACTTTGACAAAATCAAAACATTACCTCAAATTATCATTTCATGTTAGAAAGTCAAATCAGTCATAGATTGAGAGAAATCACTTGCACTTAATGTATCATAGGTCCTGAATTCAAGTAAAATATATAACTTTTTTGTATAAATAATGACAATTCAAACAACACAGAAAGGATGAAAATATATTTCCTATGTTTTCATTTCACAACAGAGAAATGTGAATGCTGTCGGATGATGCTTTTATACATATAAATATTTATCACTCATATTGGTTTAATAAAATGCTAGGAGACAGGCAGAAACTACAGATAGGGCAACCAGACTAGGAGAATTCTGGGAAAAGGAAAGGCAGAGCAGCAGTCACCAGACAGATCAGAGGAAGCAAGATGAGAACGCTGGACTGAGAAAAGGTGCCAAGCCACATGGCTAAACATAGATAATAATTATGGGTTAGTTTATATGTAAGAGCTAGTTAGTAATATGCTTGAGATACTAGTTCAGCATTTACTATACAATTAAGCCTTCGAGTCAATTATTTGGGAAGGAGCTGTCAAGTATTTGAGAGTTTCTGGTGCAATCAAAACTTCTGACTATGTGTGTGAATATCAATAAACACATAAAAAGATGTACAATGTTCTTGACTAGTGAGAAAAGAAAACTGAGACCATAATAGGATGTTACCATGTCCCATAAAGTGAATGCAATTGCTGACTACCAATGTTCCCTTTTGGCAAAGATGATATATAGCTGACTTTCTCACTCTGTGAAACAGTATAAATATTTGAAAATCTGTTAAGTCTGTTTCTCATTTAAGCAATCATATACCTTGTATTAGCAAGAGTTCTCTTAGAGTGATTTACAGGCTGTGGTCCAGCTAGTCCAACAATACCCGTTTACCAACAGAAAGTCCAAGAATCTAACAGTTGTTGAGTCCATGAGGCTGATGTCTCAGCTGGTCTTCAGTATACACTGAAATCCCAAAGTAGACTCTAATGCCAGTGAAGGAATGAACTTTCCAGAAAGATTACATGATATCAGAGAACCAAATCTTCCTTCTTCTATGTTCAGAAAGTATGACCCAGATTTAAGATAGATTTTTCTACTTCAAAAATTTTGGATTAAAAGTACCTTTTCTCACTTCAAATGATTTAATAAGAAAAATTCTTGAAAAGTATACCCATTAACTTAGGTTTTAGTTAATCCTAGATGTAGTCAAGTTCACAAGCTGGGATAGCCATCACATTCCTATTAAGTATTTCTCTAATGTTTCTAGGCACTTTACCTCCCACATGAAAACATCCATTTACAGAAAGAGTTGCAAATACATAAAGGAAGAAAGGAAGAAAGAAAAAGCTTTTGTAATGCCAGCTTTGCTTATAGTAGCAAAACATTGGACAGAACTCAAATGCCAATCAAAAGAATAGACAAACAAACAAAATTACATTGTATGTATTACTCATACAATAGAATACCAATTAGCAATTAAGAAAGTAAATATTGACTCATGAAGCAGCATAGATTAGATAAGTTTGAAATACTATGTTGCAAAAAATAAAGCACAAAGAAGAGAAATCCTGTTTAGTTTATTTTTATCAAAATCAACATTGATTTAAATCAAAATAGTGTTTTTCTCGGATCAAGGAGTGCCAAACAACTGGAAAGCAACTTTGGAAAACTAAGATGATGAGACTGTCCACAGTGTTTACATTCTTGATTACACCATCTATACCATTGTTGTATAAAATTCATCAAAGTGAATTTTAAGGTTATTTTATTTTAAATTATGTAATATTAAGACATTTAACTATCAGGCAGTGTAAGTAACAATGTGAATAGAATAAATGATAACATTATTTAGTTTTTTAATTGATATTTTAAAAATTGATAAAATTTATCCTAAGTCATGATAATAAAAACTTGTATCAGGAACTGGAGAGATAGTTCTGTGGTTAAGACCAGGTACTACTTTTGCAGAAAACCCAGACTTGATTCCCAGCACCTACATGGTGACTCATGACTTCTTATAACTCCAGTATCCAGAGGATCTGATGCCTCTTCTGAGCTATATGAGAAGAAAGATTTGGAAGGGCCATAGTGATGATCAAGATGTCCCTGACAAGCCTAAGGATACAGGTGACGGGATACTTGGCCTAGGTTAGGAGGCTAGCCCCACTCAGTGGCTGGGAGTAGTTCTCATCAACAAGAGAACATTGGAGTTGGATGCTTTGATCCGTCCTTGCCAATGGTATCACCTGTCTGTCATTCCAACTGTGGGGCCTGAGAACTTTGAAGTGCCAGGGTGTACTAGATCCCAAAGCACCATCTCTCTGCCAGAGTGGTTAGAACTCAGGAGGCCTTGGAAGTTCACAATCTGATCATGTTTCTATGACAATCTTAGTGCTGCTGGTTTCCTACATTTCTGGTGAGCTTAGAAGATACCTCCATAGATGCAAATATCAATCTCCCAGAGAGTACAACAAGGGTCCTCTTTGACAGGCAAGAGAACTTGTCCATATCACAGACTACACAATTAAGCACGTCTAGCACAGGCTTTCACTATGCAAAAGGGGACATTTACCAAGGTGAAGACATCTTTGTCCAACATTAGACAGTGAACTCAGAGTCCACAACTTCAACTGAACCCCAGCACATTGTTACCAGTCCCATCTTTACAATTGGCTGTCCCCAGATTTGAGGACCAGAGAGAAACTGTCCTGAGCCTCATTTTCTCATCTATCTATCTATCTATCTATCTATCTATCTATTGTCTATCAATCTCTATCCATCTATCTACCTATATATCTTAATCTTATAACTGTTTTTATTAAATTAAAACTACACATTTAGCAGGGTTTTCTCCATAGTTTTTAAAGGTTTTATGTTTGCTGTTCTCCTTCCTTATTTGCTAACTTTTTCATCATTGGTCAGTATTTTCTTCTTTTCCATATTTTCTGGTTATTGTTTTTGTTTTTTGTCTCCAGCTTTTCTATTCCCTCACACCCATATTTAGTAATATTTGTGTTTTGCCTTATTTAAAATATTTGGTCTTTTTCTTTTTTGTACCTCCTTCTTACATTTATCTAATTTTTGCCTTTGAATATTTTTATCACTGGTAATTTTTTGTTGTCCTTTTTTTCTTTATCAAATACTTTTCTTCACTCCATTTTCTCCTGTCTTTTATTGAATTCTGTCCCTCTTCTATCTATCTCCTTCCCAGACTTCCTTGATTTACCTCATTCATTTCTCATTTCTACAATTATCCTATGTAATTTTTAACTTCTAGCACATCCTATAGTATCTTTACCATCTTTAGTTTCATGGACTCTGGTGATGCATTAGTAGACTGGTGCTGGTTTGAAGTGTTTCCTTATCTTGAGTAATTGAATGTTTTTACTGTGTGATTGATGTGTTTTTTCCTCACAGAGTGGTGCTGGGAATGGAAGTTTGAAGAGTATGGGGCTTGGTAAGAAGATCCCCAGATAAAATTGCAAAAGATTTCCAAGCCAACAAATGTACAAACAGAAACAAACTAACAAACAAAATCATATAAAGCAAGGCAGTACACTTTCACAAAATACCACAACTTCTCAACTTTTCATCCCAAAGACACAGAAATAGATTGTCAGACCAAGATTCCCAAATGTTTCTGCTATAAATAACCTGTTACCAGATGGAAGATTCAACCAAGTAGAGGAATTCAACAGGGGACCAGAGTGGGAAGACAATAACAGAGGAAATATCAATAAAATGGAAGAAAAAACCAACAAGAAAAACACAAGTCATCAATGTAAAAGAAACAGTATCAGGGAGCAATACTGAGATTTACAAATTATTGGTCACTTTTCTGTTGCTGTGATAAAACACAGTGATCAAACACAACTTAAGGAAAAAAGTTCATTTGACATTCTGTTTCAGATGTAGGGTCAATAATAGCAGACCAGAGCAAGAAGCTGAGGGGCAACATCTTCAACCACAAACATGAAGCAGAAGGAGTGACCTAGACATGGCATAAGGCTATGAACTCCCAATAGCCACCCCTGGTGATGTACTTCCTCCAGGCAGGATATACCACCAAAAGGTTTCATACTGTCCCCTCAAACAGCACTACCAACTGGACCAAGTGTTCAAACACCTGAGACTGTGTGTGGAGATATTTTTCTTTCAAACTATTCTAAAAGTAGGATGTTGGAAATCCTAAACCCAATCAATCAAATAAAAACGCATCACCAACAGACTTGATCAACCAGGAAAAAAAAAGAATTTTAGAAATGGAGGAAGAAATTGTTAAAATAGAAAATTCAACCATTAATAACAAAAAAAACCAAAAATGCCACATTGGCATAATGCTGATGTCCAATAAATGTGGGTTATGGTCCAGGAACCAAAACTGAAAAAAATAAAATGAAATGACCAGAGAGAAACACTATTCAACAAAATGATAGCACCAAATTCCCAAATCTAGAAAAGATATAAGGAAAAATGTTTTCCTTCCCATTGGGGTTAGTGATGAGATACCTGATGTTATTCTTATGTTTCTGTTTTTGTGGATGAGTTGACATTTTTCCTTACATCTTTTAATTAATATTATTTAATATTGTTTCTTTACTTTGTCTGTTTTACATCTTGACTATAATATATATGAGAAGGTTCTCCTTCGTCAGGGACCAAGACCCTGGCTTGAGCCTCTAGGCTTCTAGCTAAAGGTTCCCGTGGGAACTGACTGAGAAACCAACCACTGAGCCAGCACAATATTTTCTCCCAAGTAAAATAGACATTCTCCCAAGTAAAATAGATGTTCTCCCAGGCAGAATAGATGTTTTTCCCAAAGTAAAAGAGATGTTCTGGTTTGCTTCACAGTAACAGAGAAGTAACTCTAAATAATAGAATAACAGGAACATTCTGTGGCTAGGTTACGTAGCAGTCCTCCCTTAAAGGTAGCTCTAAGGAATAGAATAGCAAGAATATTCTATGGTTAGGTTACCTAGCAACTCTTCCCTGAAGCAAGACCAGTCACCCTTTTACCCTGCCAATATCCTGCTCCCCTGGCCAGCTTCCTGCAGGTGTTTGAAGATTGCCCCCTCCCCATATTCTGCTATATAAGCATGTTTAGAATCGTAATAAAACTGCAGCTCGATCAGAATCCCGTTTGACCTGCTGCCTTCCTTTGTGTCTCCCTTCCCTTCATTCTCTCTTGTAGGTGGTCTCCCGTGTTGATGCCCCACGGGCCGGGGCACTCCTTGGTTGTGTTTGAGGTTTGAAGTGCCTGTTGGGTTTGAACAACTATTTCTCGAGATTTGGGAATTTGCTGCTATCATTTGGATGGAAGTGAAAGATGCAATAAACCCCTTTCCCCCAAGTTAGATTTAGTTGGTGCTTTATCACAGCAACAGAGAAGTGAACTAGGACCCACCAAATGGTTCATGCCCACCAAGGTATAAGGCAGAGGATACTTAAAGAGTACTACAGATAGAGCAGAAAAAAAATCTCAGTCACAATGTTAATGGAAAGAAAACCACATGAGAGAAAGAAATGAAGAAAGAAGAGCTAAGAATAAATTTACCATGTCCAATGTAGTAAACTAGGAAATCCCTGATTAATTTGTCTTTAATAGGAAAGAGAGTGAAGAAAAATGACCCAACCATCCAGAAGAGGAAGAAGAAAATTGCAGAAACTAGTGAAGGCCCTCAGCTCATTGACAGCTAGATACAAAATGGCTGACTGAATTGCTGACTACACTAGAAAAGAAGATCCAGGTACATTGTCTTCAAAAAACAATTCACAGACTGAAAGTCAAAGAATGGACAAAAACAAAACAAAAGAAAAGAAAACAAAAAACAAAACAAAACAAAAAAATCCTACAAAGTATAAGTCCAAAACAAGCTAACATTCTATAAAATAGAGGGAAAGAACATTACTAAACTGATTTTCTAAAGCCATGATATCAAAACCAGACAAAGACACAAGAAAAAAAAAAAGAATAAAGTATAGACTTGTTTTTCTGACGAATGTAGACTCAGAAATTCTCAATGAAATTCCAGCTAATTTTAGAATTCAAAAATTTAAGAAAGTCATACACTATGGCCAAGTTTGTTTTATTCTAGGAATTCAAAGTTGGTCCAACTTACACAAAGCAATAAATTTATATAACACATAAATATTAATAGAAATTACATAATTATTTCAGGCAATATATAGGAGACATGTGGTAAATATAACATCCCTTTGTGATAGAGACCCCCGTGAAACTAGGAATGGAAGGGTCATACCACAACATAATGAAAGGCTATTTATTGTAAACACACAGACAACATCACACCAAGTATGGAAAGTGAAAGCATTTTCTCTTAAATTTCTTTCCGATACTAATGCTGTGCTCAAAGACTTAATTGCAGCAATATGACAAAGGATAGGAAGAAATGTGATGTAAATTGGAAAAGAAGTTAATTATCTATATTTGCAGATTGCATAATCTTTTATTTAAATGACCCCAAAGACTCCACTAGAAAATTCTCAGGCCCAATAATCAATTTTAACAAACAAATGCTCAATGAAAACTGGATTTTCACATGTAAAAGAATAAAACCATATCCATATCCCCAGATGCTGTATAAATACAGGCAGGAGTTTCCTCATAACATAGAAAACAATCCCGAGAATTGACAAATGAGAGTGCATTAATTCAAAAGACCTTCTACACATTAAAGGAAACAATTACTAGTGTGAAGATCTCATGCAGGTGTGGAGGTGCTGAGTGTCTGTCAGATGAGAGACTAATACCAAGAATATATAAAGAACTGGAAAAAAGCTGAGTAGCAAAAAGTCATATCCACTTAGTGGGTTCACTAATTAACTCAATGATCAATTCTCAAAAATAATAAATATAAATACCAGTAAATATGTGCAAAAGTGTTCAGCACCCTAGCCGTTTTGTAATTAAAGTTGCCTTAGAATCCTATCTCACTGCAGATTCTATCTCAGTGACAGAAGCGCTGTCATCAGGAGAAAAAAATGACAATAGAGACCAGTAAGGACAAGCAGAAAGGGGAATGTTTTTCACCTCTGGTGGTAATGCAATCTTCCACCACGGAAGTCAGTATGAAAGATCCTCAGAAACCTGAAGAAGAGCCACAACCGGACTGAGATCTAGTACTCTGTGCACATGCCTAAGTCTATATATCACGGAGATGCTTGCAATCTATTTTTTATTACTGTGCTATTCTCCAGTAAATAGAGCTGTCCTGTGTCAGTATGTGAATGGGAAAAAAATATGAGGTACATGTATGTTTTTTTCAGCCATAAAGAAAGATAAAATTATGATGTATGTAGGGAACTTGATGGAACTGCAATCACTGTACTAGCAGAAATAAGTCCGAGTCAGAAAGACAAACATCTCTCACATATGGAAAACCTTGATTTGAAATTCTATGTGTTCATATAGTAGGTCATAAAATAAAAATATGGGCAGAATTAAATTAGGCTGTTCATGAAGCTCATTGCAGCAAAAATCAACATAAAATTTGATGTGTTGAAACTTGTTAAATGGATAACATGAACAAGAAATGAACAAAGGAACAAATATAAGAAGACTGCAGCATCACTGAAGATATTCTGGGCATTAGAAAACTGTGTTGATATATCACAAGCACTTTCATACCGATGCATACAAAATGAAGGAGTTGCAGCCATATTCTGAAAAATCCCGTTTGTCAAAGTTGGCAGAAACAGTAGATGTCTAATTAGGTGTATAAGTTTTTCCAGTTTCAGTAATGAGAACTTACATCTTAAATGACATATTTCACTCATATGAAATCTTCTTACAGTGAAAATTTCAGATTCTTCTGGACAAATAAAGTTATATATTTTTTAAGTAAATAAGAACATGATGGAGGGGATGGCTCGGTCAAGCACTTAACTGTGCACATGAGATTGCTCCCTGGCATCCAAGTGATCAAACTGGAGAAGCAGAGACATAAAGATCCCTGGGGCTTCCTGACCAACTAAACTAGTGTAATCATTAAGCCCCAGACTCCAGGTCCCAGGGAAAGACCCTGTCTCATGGAAACCTAATATGGATGACTCCTTAACAAATGACTGCTGATGTTGACTTCTTATTTACACACGCATACAGAGAGTAAAGGGGAAGAGAAAGAAGAGGAAGAGATGGAGGAAGAGGATGGGAAAGAGGAGAAAAAAGAATAGGAGGAGGAGAAGAAAAAAAGGAGAAAGAGACGAGAAAGAAGAGGAGACGACAAAGAAAAAAGTGGAGGGAGAGGAGGAGAAGGAAGAGGAGGAGGAGAAAGAGGAGAAGAAGAAGGAAGGGGAGGGGAAGAGGCAGGGAGTCCAGGGGGTTAATCGACCACAATGTTTCCTAAGATTCTTCGGTAAGTGCAGTAATGGGAAGAAGAAAACACAGAGAACCTGAGGCAGCCACTGCCAATGTAAGAGTGGACATTTGCCAATAATCTTTGAGTGTCAATAAATAATATCACTGATGTTGTTCAAAACAAAACACCATAGCATGTGAGTCTTTGTATGAGGCAGACTCAATTTTTACATGAAAAGTGTAAGACAGTGCTGAGGGCTTGGTAATGGGTCTGCCCCCCAGGCATGAGGACCTGAGTTTAGATTCCAGAACCCAAGTGAAACACACCTGGTGTGGTGGGTGGGCATGGGGCCTCAGCACTATAGGAGCAGAAGCAGACATCTCTTCCAATCTTTGGTGTAGACTCACTGAATTGTTGAGCATCTGGTTTGATGAGAGACTGTCTCAAAAGTAGGTGGAGAGTAGCTATAGCACAGTAAGTACTAGCATTGACCTCTTAACTCCACAGCATAAGCCCCTCCCCCACATATGTACACATTCACTCTGACACACACAAGCACACACACACATACACACACCAAATGTGTGAGCACACTTGTAAAGATTTGTAGTATTGTGATTATTTTTGTTTGGCTGGGATTTTTTTATTTTGTCGTTGGTTGTGGTGTTTCTTTGTTTTGTTTTCTGTTCCTGGGGTTTTAGTTTTGGAAGAAAAAAAATCAAAAGCACAGAGGGGTTAGAAATACTTTGCCATGAGGACCGCAGTGACAGGCACCAGCATAGGAATTCTTTTTTTTTTTCCTTTTTTTAAAAATTATGAATAAAGTCACATTTTCTATCCATGTATATCCTTGTTCAAGATCCCTTCCCCCTCCCACGCCCTCCAGTCACTCTCTCTTCTCCACATCTCCTCATCTCCTCCCCAGCAAGGGCAGGAGGTCTCAAGGTCCCAATATGGCTTAGTTCAGCATCCACTCCTGGCAGATCCAGTTTTGTCCCCCCTCCCTCAAAAGTGAGTCAGGTGTTCCTTTAGGTGGAGTGGGATCCGAAGAGTCAGTCCAGGGTGTTTCTCATCCCAAGCTGTTCAGTGGTTGTGGTTTGCAGCTTGGGTATGCTTGGCTTTTTTCTTGTTTGTTTGTTTAGAGACCACTAATGAGTGAGTACATCCCCTGCTTATCTTTCTGAGTTTGTGATACCTCACTCAGGAGAATATTCTCCAAGTCCATCCATTTGCCTGCAAATTTTAGAATATCATTTTTTCTTACAGCTGAGTAGTACTCCATTGTGTAGATGTACCACAGTTTGTTAATCCATTCTTCATTTGAGGGGCATCTAGGTTGTTTCCAGGTTCTTGCTATTACAAATAATGCTGCTATGAACATAGTTGAGCTAATGTCTTTGGAGTGTGAATGTGCGTCTTTAGGGTATACACCCAGAAGTGGTATCAGCATAGGGATCCTAATGGGCATTCCTAAGGCACAGCTATCGATGTGTTGTCTGCTTCAGGTACACAGAAGCAGCCTGCCCATTGCCTGAGACTCGCTCCCCAGAGTTCCTGTCAAATCAGTGAGCTGCAGGATTGCATCATCGTAATGAGTTCTTTTTCTTGTTAGTTCAGCCAGGGTTCAGGGAAAGCCATTATGCATTAATGCTTCATTTCTCAGAGGGAAAATGCTGAGGAAGAGCTAGCTCCTTGAATGGCAAACCCGAGGCATGGAGTACCTTCTAGAAACCCTCCTTAACTGTGTTAATTTCTGTCTCTCCACTTGGAATGAGGTCCCACTATTTTCTGTCACTTTGAATCTTTTGTTTTGTTTTATTTTGGTTTTTGCTAGTCTCCCACTCTTATTTGTGATGACTGTATATATTGCAGGTTCTTGGATCCCTGATTGTTGATAGATGTTATAATCTTTGGGATGTGAGGTTTCTTTTTTCCAACAGAAGTGGCAGGTACTTTCTCAGTTGTGATTTGAACCTGGAAATATGTAATGGGTCATCTATATTTCTGTTTCTCAGGCATGACCAATCAAAATAGCAAGAATGACTTTTGAATCCCTGCCCAGTCCTGTGCTGTGTGAGTGAGCACAGGAGAGGTATCACAGGGATGTGATGTTGCTCCAAGCTGTAAAGGTTACCTTAATGCACAGGAATCTTAAAATTCAACCACCATATCTCCATGGCATCTGGTTCTGTGGGTTCTTTTATGTGAGAATCTGCCTGTTATAACTGCATTTCAAGGTGCCCACTGTTTCTTTATGTAAAGCATTATAAGGGTTGAGAAAATTGAGAATGTATCACAGCACTCAGTATGGCTTCTCCCAGGCTTCCTCTCATTAAAGAAGCCAGAATTCCCAACACACTGAAGTTTCCTGGTTAGGAACTCATCTCCTGCTGGGATACCATGTGCTCTCCATATGTCACGCAATTGTGGCAGTGCCAAACCTCACTTACATGATGGTCTATGACACTTGTGATTTCAAATATACTTCCTTTGTTAGGTTAAGTTCTTATTTAGTTCATGGTCCTTTTGAAACTCTTCTCTAGAGTTTCCGTTAGTAGCAATTAAGTACACTTAAGAATTCCAAAACAAGAGTTTTCTGTCTTCAATTAGAGGAAATTAGAGGAGGAAGAACTGTGCTTGGTATGTAAAAACAAACAAACAAACAAAACAACTTTTAAATAAAAAAAAAAGAAAAAAAATGCCTTGATGAACATGGGATGCAGACATGGCTTTGACCTAGTGGTTTCAATTCCTTTGAGAGTATAATTGGTTTGTTTTTTAGAAAACGCGCTGCCTGTTGTTTTACTCATTTCATTAATCTGTACACATCTCCCCCACACACCCTCAATTTGCATATTACCTTTAATACTTTTCTAATTTGTAGGCCTTGAGGAGTTAAGGACATAGCTATCTAAACTACTGCCTGGGCTCCCTCCCCAGCTTACCAGCCTACCTTTCACATGCTGCATCCCTACACAGAGAGAGTTCTGAGACTGTGGCTACCAATGGGAAGAATCTAATGACACCTGTCTCACACATGTTTACTGGAAAGGATGGCCCAAGAAAAGGCTCATCTGCCAGTATTTTTCCAGAGAATGAGGAGCAAGGGTGGAGGATACTGGTAGGGAAATAAGAGAAACCAGAAATAGAAATTAGGCATATGTGACTTCTCATTCAATCCAAAAGATCATCTGAGATACTGAGTTGATTTTGATTTACCTAAAATGATCTTACCAGAGGGATATTTAAAAATCAGTAACAAAACTGCAAATAACTCAAGTACCTTTCAGTAGATGAGTTGCTCAATAAATTATAGCTGGTCAATTCTATTATATATATATATATATATATATATATATATATATAGTGCATTCTATGCCATGACACTACTCATCAATGAAAGGGAACTCGATAGAATCTCCATATAAACATTGGGTGAATAGAAAATACAAATTTAATTTGTACAAGCTGAAGGGACACATTTATATGAATGGGGAACTGATGAAGGGATGTCAGGGAATAAGAAGCGTAGATGTGAGAGAGAAATGGGCTCGGCTGTAAGGAAGAAGCAAGCAGGTGGAAAAGCTCTGACTGATGGATGTCAGTGTTATGATTGTGAAACTGTACTATAGTGTGAAAGACACTAACTAGTGTTGGGTAATAAAAGGCACATAAGATCTGTCTCTCTCACTCTCTCTCTCTCTCTCTCTCTCTCTTCCTGTCTTTTTCCCACCTCTGCACTTCTTACAACTACTTGTGAATCTACAATTATCTCAAAATAAAAAGTATAATTTTAAAAAATGAAAACGCCTTCCCCAGCATTCATGCAATCATTGCTATTCACTATCACTTAAGTGTCATAACTGACGTATAACCCACAATTTTGTTTCTACCTGTTTCTCTCTCCATCAAACCTCTGATGGCAGCTTCAGTAATTGACAGGCCACTGGATTCTGCTTAACTCCAAGAGTGAACCCTTTGTTGCAATCCACCTTTCTTTGTGATTGGACCAGTTTCAGAATCTTATTCCAGGAGTCTATTTCCAGGGAACAATGTGGATACTACAAACTCATTTGCTAATATGTGGCATCTGAGAAAAAGTTTAACTGTCAGTATTGAAGAGTATTCAGCAAAGCTAAGAAACATGCCTGGTCATATTGATCACTTCTGTAGGTGGCTGTATATGTCATCATTAGAAATAAAAAGATGCACCCAGAGTTGCCTTCCTTATTGTTTAACTGAACACTAATCTAAGTACTAATGTGAAAGGACTTTGCAGACATAATTAAAGTCATAATAATCAGCTAATTTTAAAATGAGATGATGAATATTACACCGCATTGTATTAAACTACATCATATTACTCAGCTGAGCCCACTTTCATAACATGTACTCTTAGAAATAAACAACTTTCCCTGGTGAAGAGGGGGAGGTTATGAAAGCATGGCAAAAAATGAGATCCCTCACGTGATTTAACCCTTTCCTACTCTTTCTCAGAGATACAGAGAAGAGTAGAAATGAATCTAGAGAGAAAACATGGGAACCTTCTTGCTGACATCCATCAAGGAAGTGGGAAACTCAGTACAGTGCCCACAAAGAACTGGACCCTTCCACCAACCCAAACAATCAGAATGAGAGTTTTTCTAAAGCATCCATGGAGACATCAAGCGCCCATGAAACCAATATAGATTTGTACCCTGCAGAACTTGAGATAATAACTGACATTGTTATAAGTCACTGAGGTCAGGGAAATTTCTTTTATCAGTAACAGGAGTGAATATAACCTGCTTGCACAAAGACTCAGGACTATCTGCCAGAGGAAGAAAGGGAAGCACAATTACCCACCAGCTCTCTTCTCTGACAAAATGACTGCCAACATTAACTATTTTTTTCCTTTGCTGTTACAAAATACACGACAGGCAGCTTAAAGGAGGAAGCACTTATTTGGGCTCACAGCTTCAAAGACATTCTAGTTCATCATTGTGGGAAAGACGGGGCTTTATAGCAGGGAAGAAGGACTGGAATGACTCACATTAGCAGATTAGGAAGCAGGGAGTGTGACTGGAAGACACAGGAGATGATACAGCTCCCAAAGACCTTCCCCTAGCAACCTGCTTTCTCTAGTTAAGTGCACCTCCTAAAGCCTTTATAGCCTCCAAAACAGCACCATCTGATGGAAAATAGGTTCAAACATACGAGCCTGGGGGCAGCATCTCTCTGTCTCTGTCTCTGTCTCTGTCTCTCTCTCACATACACACACACACAAATACACACACACACACACACACACACACTTATAGTCAATCTGGCAAATCCAGAGTCCCACAGAAAATTGCTATTGCACTTTGGGTCCCAGGTCTTTCTTTTATATTAAGGCCTTCAACTGAGTGAATGACATTTAGAGAACAAGCAGATTTAGCTAAAAATCTACTGCTTAAATGTTAGTTTTGTCTAATAAATAATATCTCAAGAGAAATATGTCAAAATCGAGATTCAATACTGACAACATGTCTGGATGCCACACTCTGGGCACGATGACACATAATTAACCAACTTACTGCCTCACAGTCTTTAGCTATACATGCCGTGACCTTCTGCTTCTCCTCCACATCCCATAGTAATGGACTCATGAAGAGCCTTGTGACAGGAAATGGCTGGATGTGAGGAACAGACCAGGTGAAGTGACACAGGCTGGAGACGCAGAAGCTGACCTGACCATAGAGTAATTCTTATGCTCATGTCATAAAATGAACTGATGGAGGAAGTATGGAGCAGCTTTTTTTTTTTTTCTGGATACAGGCCTCTAATGCAGCCAGCTATGACTGCCATTTGTACCATATCTACTAAGAGCTGCACCAGTGAGATGATTCAGTGCAGGGTAGCAGGGACAAGAAGTCAGATGTCTTGAATGGCAGTCAAGATAGACACAAGAGTCATCAAGGTTGATAATGGAACATGCAGAGGAGAATTCTGAGCCAGAACTAACATCCTTTAGCCCTGTTAGGAGAGATGAGAGAGTGGATAATGACATGAAGGTAGGGTTCTTTATGAGAACGCTCCCAGCTACATGGGGTGCATTTCCCACCAACATCCACATCATTTGATGAATGACCATGTGAAGAATCTCCTGAGTCCTACAGAATTTTATGTCTTATTCTACTTTGAATCTCTATATGTTTTGACACACGTAACATGTATGATCTGGGCCCAGAGATCTGGAAAACCCCAGCTGGCAGGAAACCCCTCCCTGAGGCAGGTTATTCTGTGCTGGGTGGTAATAGGAAGAACTGAGTGCTTCTCCGCTCCAACCCTGTGCTCATTTCAAACAGAGATTGGCCATAGCCTCCAGCTCTTCCTAACCCCTGTCTTCTGTCTGCTAATTTAGATGCACTACCTTCAGACTGATGAATCTTGAGTCAGTTTTCTGATCTTTGTTTGCTTTTCTTCCCCTATCTATAAAATGATAATAACAAAAGCTCTAGTTTTAAAATTATAATTTGATTTAAATGGGTTAATAGAAATAATGTGGTAGAAATAGTACTGGACACAGACTACCACCTCCTCTTCCTCTTTCTCCTCTTTCTCTTCCTCCTCTTCTTCCTCCTTCTCTACTTCCTCTTCCTTCTTCTTCTTCATGATTATCATCACCATCACATAAGCAAAAGAGTAAAACAAGCCTAAACTATAAAGAGCAAATTAAATGAATTATAATGCAGTCATTAATGGAATGCTGCATAACTATTTGAAAATAAAGAACTTAATACATTAATTTAGGGTAGAGACACTTGAGGCCATGCCAGATAACCTGAGCTCAATTCCCATATCTCAAAGACTAGCAGTAGAGACAAGTGTCCACACAGGTGACAAAGCCTGCAAGCCCCTGCACACAGAAGCATGCGCACGCGCGCATACACACACATGCATTTATAAATAAATGCACGATTAAAAACTAGATGATATAGAGAAACTGAAGAGCAGGTTGTGTAGTATCTGAATGAAACAATGTGGCAAAGTAACAGGTTCTGTCATTTGCACATGCATATGTCTGCAGGGAAGGCTGGCAAGATGCTAACAATAGTAGCTTTTCTATTTGTGGCTCAAAAACAGGGCGGAAGTGTCAGTGACTGGAGAAAGAAATTTTTTTGTGTGTTTGTAATTTCAGAACTATACAAATGTAGTAACTGATTAAAAGAAACACACCCAGAGAAAGAGAGAGGGGGGGAGGGAGGGAGGGAGAGAAGGAGGGAGAGAGAGGGGAGAGAAATACCTTACAAACAAAGGTGAAAGAAAGGCCAAATCCCAACAGATTCATTGGAGTTAAAGATCTCTGAACACACAGGGGAGAGTCCTGACCCTGAAAACCAGACCAGATAAAACACCAGCCCTTGAGTCGATCACTGGCCTCAGGAAGGAGTGGCTGGGAGACTTAGCTCAGGGCAAGAGTGGCACTTGCAGACAATCTGAGGACTGGTTCACTTGCTTGTCTTTGCTGGGTGGAATTGCAAATCGAGAATAATGAAACACAGTTTAAAATGGGTGATCTTGGATTCTGCATGGTAACTCATGAACAACAGAGTTCCAGAGAGACTGAGGAAATACAGCAAATATAGGTGTACTTAATCTAAGGTATTTGGGGGAAACACTTTCAAGTTGCTGGTTGTATTCTCTAGTAAAAACATCTTAGGGTCTCTAGGGTCAGAATCCATCAAAGTCATGAAGCCCAGTTTTCGGGGTGGATTTGAATGAAGCATGTGGAGTTTGTCTTTCAGACTATGAAACAATTCTAGTCTGGTGACTAAGTGAATGTCATGCTTGGGCTTCTGTTGACTGCTTTGTTGATTTCAGCCATAATGCCAGCTCACAGCAAGCTAGCCAAGGAACATCTTGCTGGGGGAGATCAAATGTTGTAAATGCTTGATTATTTTTAATGTAAAATAGATTTTTACACAATATATTGTGATTGTGGTTTTCATTCTCCTTATCTTCTCAGTTCCTCCCCACCTTCTCGCCCCTCTGGAGCCACATGTTTTCTTTGTCTACTTAGGCATCTAAGGAATAATAATAAAATAAAAATACAGTAATATAAAGCAAAAAAAAAAGTCAGAATACGACAAGACAACTAAGTAAAAACAAAAAAACCTACAAGAAGCACATTTATATGCAGAGTCACATAGGTTTGCACACACAGAAACCCCAGACAAACACAAAATCAGAAGCCAAAATATATACACAAGCCAGCTCCAACTTAATATTATAAGACAAAGAACCTCCAAAGATGCCATTGTGTTCATTTTCTGTGGGCATCTACTGCTGGGAATGGGACTGGACCTTAAGAATTTGTTTCCCCAGTGAGACTCATTTGGATAAAACCAATTTTTCATTTGCAAAGTACTATAGGTAGCTTCTGAGTGAGTGATGGGGGCATGTGTCCATTTCTCCTTTCAGCTCTAGATTCCCATTTGGTACAGACCCGCGCAGGCCCTGTACATGCAGCCAGTTCATGTGTGAGCAAGCCATGCTCTAGTTGGAAGGCTTTGATTCCTTAGTGCCTTCCATACGCTGTGGCTCTTACACTCTCTCTACCTCCTCTTCCACAAAGTTCTCTGAGAATTGGCTCGGGGTGGGGGGATTGTTAAGACTTTCCTTTGGGGGCTGAGGATTTCAAGGTTTTTTACCCTCTGCACATTGTCCAGCTGTGGGTCTCTGTATTTGTTTCCATCTACCACAGGAGGAAGCTTCTCTGATAGTGGTTGAGCAAGGCACAGATCTATGAGTACAGTAAAGTGTCATTAGGAGTCATTTTATTGCTGTGTTCCTTTAGAAGAACAGTAGTATTTGATTTTCATCTGATATCTGGACTATTGAGACTTATGTTTGTGGCCACTCAAGCAACATTGGTTATGGATTCTGCCTCATGGAATGGGCCTTAACTCAAATCAGATATTAATTGGTTAATTCCACAAGCTATGCACCATTAATGCACGAGCATATCTAGTAGGAAGGTCACCATAATAGATTATATAGCTGGTAGTATAGAGTGCCTTCCAGTACCATGAGCACTGTCCAATCCATAGGGGCAAAGACTCTATCTTGATAGGAACCAGTTCAATATCTTTATGTTTCATGAGTCATGTAGGTGTTTCCTTCAGCAATAGAGATGTATTGTCAGTCTGTGGAGAGCAACCAATAGTCTTGGCAGTAGCCTGGGTTGTTGGTTGATTTCTATGGGGTCCCTTTGGCCAAGAACTTGACTAGATGTAACCCATTCTCAGTATTGGAAACTTTAATACTTGACTCTTGATCATATGCTATAGAGTCACACAGAAGTGCTTCCTAAGCATTGCTCAGTCCCTTCGAGGGTCTTGTAGCAATCATCTTGGTTCAAGTGTCCGTGCTCCAAGGTTCCCCTGACACAAAAACTCTCTGTCTGTGTACTTTTTACTGACATAGAGTCCACTTTAGCCATCTGTCAAATCAAAGGTGCATCTGGATCTATGCATGCAGACACTTCATTCTAAAAGACTATTTCAACAGGGGAGTGCTGTGGGACTATGCTCTTGTACACTGTAAATGTTTTCCACTCCTATTGGTTTAATAAAATGCTGATTGTCCAAGAAGCTACACAGGAAGTAAAGGTAGGACAAGCAGACAAGGAGAATTGTGGGAAACAGAAGAGGAGAGCAACAGATGGCAGGAGATACAGAGAAAGTGGGATGAGAATGCTATACTGAGCAAAAAGGTACTAAGCCACATGGCTAAACATAAATAGAAATATGGGTTAGCTTAAAGTATAAGAGTTAGTAAGTAATAAACTTGAGCCATAGGCCAATCAGCTTGTAATTAATATAAGCCTCTGTATGTTTATTTGGAACTAAATGGCTGTGGGACTATGGGTTCCAACCTTCAAACTAGGCCAGGTCAGAAACTTCTGACTACAGGGGAGTTACTCATTGCACCAAAGAAGATGCCTTTCCTTAGAACAAAAAGCATCTTCATGGCCAAACAGAAAGGCCTTTAAAAATTGTTCTGAAGACAAGAGTTTGCTCTGTGGTGTTTGTGGAACTTGTCCCTTGTGCCTGGCTTCTAGGTGTGCATAGAGTGGCCCAGCCAGGTTTGTCCATACAGGCAGAACCAGACATGGCTACAATGAACTGAACTGGGAGCTGAAATGCAGAATGACCAAGTCACATCCCCAACAGTGAAGATGGAAAGATCCTTCTCCGGGATCTTAGGGGAAGCAATTCTGCATTCCAAGCCTTGCTCAAGCTCAAAATAGAGATTTCATAGGTATGAAGGAAAGAGAGATGTATGAATAAAGTGGGCATTTTGTTCAAATTGGTCAATGCTGACAAAGACATCAGATAGAATATCTTCTATGAGAACTCAGGGGACATGTACCTGCACAAAGGTCATTGGCCAGTTCTTTCTGGAAGCATTTCAGGATGGGGCAGTGACTGCATCTGTGTTCTAAGTGGTGGATAAGTCAGTATGGACCACTCTAAGCCCATGAATCTGCCCCTTGGGATTCTACTGCTGAGATGTCAAGGCTGGTCCCTCATCATCTCCTTTCTGTTTCTTCATCTGAAAGGAAAAGTTACCGAGTTAGATCCATTGTTACCAAACTGACCAGCTGAGGAACTTATCATTTGAATCAGAGAAATATGCGGCACCATTCACTCCAGCACTAATAGTTCAGAATACTATTGGTCCCAAAGGATTATAGCAATTTACAATTAACAGTGACTTTGTAGGACCTTCTAATATCCAGCCTGGAGTCTAACCTCCGTCCTGTCCCCAAATAGCTTTTACTGTCTTCCAACAGTCCCCTTTAAAACAATTTGTGTTTGTGCATTGCACCTGGGGCTTCTTCATGCTCGCTTCCCCTAGGTCTTGATACTCAAAGTGGGACACATGAGTCAGTGTCATGGACTAGAAATCAGGTTGCCCCATGCCTGGTGAGGCAGAACAATGCTTGAACTTGATCTACAGGTGCTCTGTCTGCAGCTCTGAACTCATATTGTCCCCACATTTCTTCAATGGTGTTGCTTTTTTTTTTTTTAAAGACTGGGTCAATTGTCTCTCTGTCTCACTCTTGGTCACTTTTATAGTTACTTATCTGAGTCCTAAAGTCACTTACGTCCACATTAGTTTGGATGTTTGGACATAGTGATTTTAGTTCCACCTTAAACATTTCTGTGTCTAAATATACTCTTGTAGTTTACGAGATTTTGCTTTTTGTTATTTTTCTTTTGATTATATATTATATGAATATTTCTTGTATATCTTTGATTTCAAAATCTTCAAAAAAACAGTATAGATTCCCCCATTGTGTCTCCTATTATTAATTTTCCTCTGCCACCTTCTTTATCTGTGTCCACAGAGGAGTCCCTCAGAGAGGCAGAAGAATCATGACGAGAAGTAGAAATCCAGGACGTGCATCATAGGAAGTAGTCATTTCAAACTGGGACTTACTGAGATAGTTAGTGAAAATCTAGGCCACCCAGGGATCAGAGAACACCCTTAGGCAGATTGTAGTGGAGGGGTCCTGGACGAGGGAGGGATCAGAGAACATCCTTAGGCAGATTGTACTGGAGGGGTCCTGGACGAGGGAGAGCCCCGCGTTTACAGGAACATCTGAAAAGGCAGACTGTTTGCCCAGGAAGGTGGGATCAGGGGTAGATGCTCATGGAGAGTCTGTGGGAAGCTTTGCCCTCTGAACCATAGCTTCCCTGTGGGTCCTCAGTCAAACATCTTTTAATCAGCCTAGGATTTGCTCTCAGACATTAGAGACATCACGTGGACCTGAAGCTTCAACCTGCTGTCAGCCACTTTGCTTAACCAAGTGTTCTTCAGGGACACCATTTGTGTTTCATATAAGTTTTTTTATATTCTACTCTACCCTGTACCAAAAGTACAACACAGCACTTAGACCTGCGTAGCTGCTTTAAATAACCGAACATGTAGGTAGTCACATGACTTAAAGAAGAAATTTACATTGTGAGCATTATTTTCCACACCATTTCATAGTCTCTTTAGTCAGTAAAGACATCGTACTTGCTAAATTGAACTGCCTGCTTTTAGATTTTGACATTCCTCCTAGGCACCATTTTATCCCTTGGTTGTATCCTTTGTGGATTCATGGAATAGTGAAGCAAAAGTCTCCTTAGAAAAGATACAGCAGTACCATGCATGAAGCCCTGAGTTTGATACCCAGAACCACATGAACTAGGTGTGGCTGAACATGCCTTTAATCCTAGGACTCAGAAGATGCTGGCAGGAGGGCCAGAAATTCAAGGTAGTCTTGGGTTTCCTATTACATTCAAGCTCAGCTTGGGATAGATAAGACCCCTGTCGAAACAAAGAAAAAAGGAACAGGAGAAATGAGACATGGGAGAGGAAGAGAGAGAAAGACAGGGAGGGATGAGGATATGGAGAGACTTCTACGGGCCTGGAGACCAGCCTGGCCTCAGCCAGTACAAACTGTGATAATTAGTACCTTAAGACATGTGCTCATAAGCACTTCTGCAGAAGCCAACCTGGGGTCTGTCTGTGCCTGGGGCCTTGATGAGGGTGGAGTTAGATACCTTGCTAGGTGTGTGTGTGTGTGTGTGTGTGTGTGTGTGTGTGAGAGAGAGAGAGAGAGAGAGAGAGAGAGAGAGAGAGAGAGAGAGCACAGCCACAGATACCAGCAAATCAAAGCCCTTTCCCCTGGCTGGAGGGAAGGTCTGGGGAAAAAGTATTTAAGGTCTCCCCCCTATAATGAAATTGAGCTTGCTTGTTTCAACCTGTCCCCTGAAGGCTGTGTCATTTCCTCTGTTGTCTTCTCTCCCAAGGGGAAATAGCAGCACCCTGAACATAGAGGCAACCCTGACTCTCCTGCCCCCAAACCAGGGTCACCCCAACAGGGATAGAGGGAGGGAGGGAGGGAGGGAAGGAGGGAAACAGAACAGATAGACCAGAAGGAAGCGGAAAGGAGGGGGTGAGGACAGAAGAGGTTGGAAGAACAGTTGCTCCCTAAGGAGAAGTGCTGTTGATGAAATGCTGCAGCTTTAGATTGAATACCTGTGTGCCATGACAACCCGGACACACATACTCCACTGAGAAGAGCGGAGGCTATGAACATTGTTTTCTGAATCTCCATTCTTTCTCCCATTTAATTTATGACTCTTTACTTTCGTTTGTTTCTATTTTTAGTAGTTAACCTGAGTTTTATCATATTCAAAGAATATCAAAAAAATAAGGTAATGTCTGGGATGGCAAGAGCTTTTTAAAATGGAGTGGGAAAAAGCCAAAAATCAAAATTGAAATAAAACAGTACAGTTGTAAGGAGTGGTATCACCCACCAGCTTCCTAAGATGCTGCCTGTTGGAGGGAGATCCTCATTAATAAGAATAACAAAAGAGCAAACACATTCAGAAAATATGATGTCACTGTAAAAGTACCAAGACAAATAAACAAACAAACACAAAACCTTCTCTGGAGAATATTAAATTTGATAAGAACTGGAAGATAGAATTTTTAGCTCCCCAGAAAGCTTTGCTGATTTGCTTGGTAATAGCGCCCTCTGGAGAAATTAGGTTAGAATTGCAGGGAACCCTTTTGGACCTTCCTGTTTCCTTGTTCCTTTATTTCTCCCTTAAGAATTGAGATATAAATTGTATTTTATCGGTATATGCCAAGAAATCTACAAATATGTAAAATTTTATTTTGACAAGCGAAGTAGATATTTTTCCCATGATGATGACTGTGTGTAAATGAAGAATTAATGAGCAGAGTGGCACAATTCTGCCAGCACCCCAGTTTCTCTGGATGAAAGTTGCTCTGATATACACAACAGCACACAGCCTTACACAGAGATGAGGCCACTTCCTAAATGGAAAATGAGGAACAAAAAACAAGACTGGCATTCCTTTAAACTTCATTTTTTTTGAGAATTTCATATGTGAGAACTATATTTACATAATTTCTGCCTGTTCTCCTTGCTTCAACTCCATCCATATCACTATTTCTTTTCCTAGTCACAGCCTCTTCTGTAATTATTACTATTATTATTATTGGGGTGTGTGTGTATGTGTATGTGTGGTTAAGTACAACCTATCAAGTCTGTTTATTGTTGCTCATGTATTCATGCGTGGTATTAACCATTGGCAGCCTGGTAACCTATCAGGGCGCTTGTCCTTGGAGATTGACGTTTCCCTCTCTCAGTACCCATTAATTGTTTGTAGCTCTTCATCTTGGTGAAGCGGGAGGGCAAGCTTGTGAGATTATCTCAATCCATGCCGGCATGATGGGAAAGGTAGAGAAGATGTCTTATTTTAATCTTAATCCTGGGCAGGATAAAGGTAGAATGCTTCTGTACTTAGAAAAACAATCAAGCCTGTTGAGGCTTAATTTCTATGAGACATAATCCAGTCTTTCTTGGCATATAGGCCTATGAGTTTTGGTATCGCTGCCTTCAGGTAATTACCATCTTAGTGAAGATGAAACTCACCACTGCCAACTTTCCATTTTGTGGTCAGATCACCTCCCCAATCCGGCCTCAGCAACCACTGACTTTTCTGTTCCTAGAGCTTTGCATTTCAAAGCCAGGTGGGTGGAGTCATGGAGCACTGCAGACTCCAGAGTCATGGAGCACTGCAGATTCCAGAGTCAGGCATCTTCCACTTAGCACTGTGTTTTTAAGAACTATTGCTGTTGTGTGTTCCACGGGTGCAGCTCCTGACTGCTGAGAGGTATCACAGCGTACAGATACAGAAAGATTTGACTAGCCGTTTATATATTAGGTGTGTGTGCCAGCTAGTATTATGTCAACAAGCTAGGGTTATCTGAAAGGAGAGACCCTCAATTGAGAAAATGACCCCATAAAATCAGGCAGTAGGACATTTTCTTACTTAGGGACTGATAGGGGAGAGTGATATGGTGTTTGGTGACATCCCTGGGCAATTGGTCCTAAAATCTATAAAAAAGGCTGGCTGAGCAAGCCATGAGGAGCAAGCCAGTAAGCAACAATCCTCTGTAGCCTCTGTATCAGCTCCTCAAGGTTCCTGTCCTGCCTTTGATAATAAACATTGATAAAGACATGTAAGCCAAATAAACTCAACTTGATTTTTGATCATGGTGTTTCATCCCAGCAAGAAAATCTCTAGGACAATGTATACTAGCAATGGCCAGTGTCTGAAGACGCTCATTGATGATGACAATCCTCCAGTGTCCTTCGTGAAGTTCTCTCCAAATGGCAAATACATTCTGGCTGCAACTTTGGACAACACATTGAAGCTCTGGGACTACAGCAAGGGGAAGTGCCTGAAGACATACACTGGCCACAAGAACGAGAAGTACTGTATATTTGCCAACTTCTCCATGACAGGTGGAAAGTGGATCGTGTCTGGTTCTGAAGATAACTTGGTATATATCTGGAACCTGCAAACCAAGGAGATTGTGCAGAAGTTGCAAGGTCACACAGATGTTGTGATTTCCACGGCTTGTCACCCGACAGAGAACATCATTGCCTCAGCAGCTTTAGAGAATGACAAAACAATCAAACTGTGGAAGAGTGACTGCTAAGTCTGGTCCACGAGAGACTTCAGGAAGCCACCCAGATTGGCAAGGAACACACGTGGGACAGAGGTGTGGGGCCAGGCCCGGGTGACAGGCCTGGTGCACCTCCTCTCTGAAGATGTCGACTCAGGGGAGTGCACACTACCAAGTCTTGATAGCCACTGTGACATTTCTTGCCAATTCTGTTCCTGCCTGGGGAGTTCCTGGTCTGTTCTGTGCTCAGAGGCAGCAAATTCTTAATTTTTTATTACAAGAGTGAGTTCAACTCCTCATGAGTTGTTTTCCCCCAGTAATTGTTTTGAATCTTTTTGGTGTTGTATTGCCCAGTGCACACACTGGAGCAGGACCTTCAGCCCTCTCCCCGTTCCCTGCCTCCAGCCTTGGCCTGCTCATTCATGATCCCTCCCTGTAATGGTACCCAGTGTTTCCAGTACTTTCTGGAAACAGAAGTTTGTGAGTTGTATCTGTGTCAAGTCCCTTTGTATTTTCAGAGTTACTAGGTCAGCCCTGACCTCTCAGTGGTTGCACAGTGTCCCCTTGTCTCACTGGTGTTACTCAGTAAGCTATATACACTGTAATAAAAGGTGGGTTTGGACCCTCTGTGGCCTGAGTTCTGACAGGAGCTCATCTGCACCTGGCTTTTGGAAAGTTTCCCCTCAGGGCAGGGGTTGGAAAGGTCATTGGGAAGATGGATCCTTGCTGTGCCTCCTTTTCCAATGGCTGCTGTGAGCACTGAGTGTTTGAGAAGACCCTCCATTGGAAGAGTGGAAATCTTGGGCAGGAATCATAGGGTAGTTCTTGCCCTCTCCCTTCTGGTTGAGGATCATGGTCACCTGTGCAGGAGGGTGGGGTTCAATGTGGTGCTTGTCCCAGCAGGTATAGCCTCCTGCCTTGGCCTCTAAACCCACCAGCCTCTCTTAGCTCCTGCCCCAAGTGGATCCTCTGGTGTCCTGGCTTCTGTGTGACCAGGACTGACTGGGAAGAGGTGATGGCCAACTGCACAGCATTTTCACAACTGCTGGCCATACCCAGGGTGGCTTGACGTGGAACAGAGTGTAGAGGTTTTGTGAGTGTTTCTGGTTCAGATAGGTGAGTGAGGCTGCTGGATGTGGACTGCAGAGAGGTTCTGGGTTTGCTCTGTCTGCTGCAGCCTGCATAACCAACAGATCTCTATGAAGCCAGGTCATCCTGGTCTGTGGCTGCTCTACTCTGTCTATGTCAAGGGTCTGTCCTCAGCCTGTGGTCCTGACAGCCCTTGGTTGGTCACTCCATTGTGGCAAGATAAGAATGCTAAAAGGAGAACAAATCTAGACACTCCATCTCCTTTTGAAAGATGATGTGCACATGGGGTTAAAGAGGGTGGCTGTCACTGTCATGTGGGTTCTGGGGCCCCTGGCATCTGTTGGGTAGATGTGCCTGGGTTCTGGTCATCATTGTGGGCATGTTGCTGTGGGGTTTCTGGAGGGGTGTTGAGGTTCTTCCAGCTGTGTGCCTGGTGTGCTGGCCCCCTCCTGAGGGAGGGAGCTTGCTTTCCACGCTGAGCACAGTATCCCCAAGTATAGTTTATTTTTTTTACAGTTGAACTCTGTTGTAGATTTATATAAAAATACATACTCTTTTTGAAAATAAGGATTTTCATGTCTTGTAAAAAAAAAAAAAAAAAAAAAAAAAAAAAGATCGTGTCAAACTTCCACAAGCCTGAAATTAGAAGCCTCCTGGACTAGTAAAATTGCCAAGTGAAGACTCAGCTAGTGAGTAGCTTATAATGTATAGACTGCCCAAGGAAAGAATGCCCTATATTTTTTTGAAGGAGTGACTGATGTGTGTGATATACTTTTTCCCCCACGTCCCAACACAAGGCTCCAGGAGTAAATCTGAGTACTTCCTTTCCCTGATACATGTGTGATCAACCTGAACATCCATTATCTTTTAGCTTTCTTGCTTGATAACCCAATCAGAATAGGTTGTCATACATGGGTGAAGTAGGGGACACATTGAAATATATAGAACTTAAGAATATTGTTTGGTGATTCCAAGCTGAAATCTGGCATAATGTGCCATCCAGGGCAGGGGCAGGGCTGAGCTGGCTGGAGTGAGCCAGAAATTAAGTTTCTATCAGGTAATGATGTGTGTGTACAGCTGGGTAGTCTGCACTCTCCATCAGAACTGACATGAGCAATAACAAAGGCAAATCAAATATTATCTATTTAATAAAATCCAATAAGAATACACAAGAATTGATATTTGGGTTGTATTTTGATGTAAGTAACTTTGATCAGCACAGATACTTTATGGCCTGATAAAGATTGCTGTAATTGCCAGGGCAGAAGAAGCTATACTTCTGTCTGGAAGTTAACCTGGACCAGGCGGAATAAAATGCTGCCTGAGAAAGATCCCCTGGCCGTTTGCACAGAATTCTTCAGTTTATAACCACAGGCCAGTCACTGTGGATGATAATGAGGCTTATGCTGTCCCCAGGATGGATTTCTGGATTGGGAGGGATGCTTTAGCTTCTTTCAGAGCAATCCACCAACAGTGTATTTGGTACACCCTGGCTTTGAATGTTCTCTACTGCTGAGTGGCTCCAGGCAAATCTGGACATGGGCGCCATCTAGTGTTCAAAGAGCAGAAGTGGCTGCTGTTTTGAAGAACACAAAAAGCTCACAGAATCTTGGAAAGATTAGACAAACAGAACCAAATGAGAGGCTAGAATAAACACTTGGTCATTAGATACCCTAATCACATCACACCCAACAGACAGCAAAACTTTACATGAAATTATAACTTCACTTGGACCTAAAGTATGCCCGACTTACGGACATACTGTATTAAAGGAAACTTAGGAAGCTTTGAAAAGAAAATGGAGAAATGTTTCCAAATTTAACAAAGAGATGGCAGCAGTTGAAAAATTACATGCAAACTCTTGATCTGAAAAATGCACTTTGTGAAATTAAAACACTATAAGAGGTGCAGGAGAGCAAGGTGGAGCCTACAGAGTAAAGAACCTAGAAACACTTTGGAAACAAGCCAGAGAAGGCAAAAAATGCAAATGAATGAAGACTGAGAGGAACCTTCTGGCAGCACTGAAAGGGAAATGATCATTCTGCTGGATTCAAGGACCTGAGAAAGTGGAAGAGACAGAAGGTACATTTAGATATAACAGTAAAAAGCTTCCCAAAGTAGGAAAAGATTCAAATATCCCCGTGCATAAGGGTGACAGGTCTCCAGTAAAATTTAACTCAACCAATCAAACTCACAGGTGACAGGTAAACAGAAGACGTTCAGGACTAAGATAGGAAGAACACAAACAGCACATAGAGGAAAGACAGTTCATACCAGAGCTGCCCTCTCTGCAGCAACTGTAGAGGCTGGGGAAATGAGACATGAAGTTCACTTTGTACTGAGGAATGTACCTGCCTCTGCCTCCAAAGAGCTGGGACTACAGGCATATACCACCATACCCAACTAAAATCAACTTTAAGACTTGTGTGTGTGTGTGTGTGTGTGTGTGTGTGTTAGTCTTTTCTCCACACGCATGTCCACACACTACATGCATGCCTTCAGTGTTTGTGGAGGGCTGTGGATCCCCTTGGAAATAGAATTACAAGTAGACTCCAGCAAGTGCTTTCTCACTAATCCATCTCCCTAGCCCCTGTCTGTCTCCTGTGATGTGGCCACGGGCTGCTGCAAGCTTACCTCTTAGCACGACTTTAGTTGTGTCATACAGATTTTGACATATTGGCTTGCCATTTTGGTTTATTTCAAGAAATGTTTGAACTTCCTTTTTTGCTAGTTGGTTGCTCAAAAATTTCTTGATTTTGGAGCTGATGAGATAGCTTAGAAGTTAAGAGCATTGACTGCTTCTCCAGGGGTTCTGAGTTCAATTCCCAGCACCCAGGAAGGTGTTTTGTGGGATTTGCGGCAGCCCATCTGTATTCCTAAAGTGAAGAGGAAAGAGATAAAGGGTCCCCAGGGTAGGCTGCTATCCAGATGAGCTGAATCAACAAGATCTGGATCCAAATGAGAGTTCTTGCTCCAATATAAAAGGTAAAGAGAAATAGAAGAAAGCATTTGATGTCAGCCTCTGGCCTCCATATGCACACACATGCGACCCTGTGCCACACATACATGTGTCAAAGGTGGTGAAATATCAAACAACCAATTACTGAACCTCAATGACCTAAAAAATAAACAATTAAAATCAGAATTCAATGGAAGGTAAGGCACAATGAAAAAAAGCAGAAAGAGATCAAATGTAGACTTAAAAATATAAAAACATTCTTTCTATGTTGAAAATCTTACTTTTGGAATGAGAATGCTTATATACTGTGTCATCATATATATAATTTACAGACACTCACACCTAAGAGGTTACATTGGGATATGAGACTCTGAACTCAGAGTTTTGAATAATGTTAGAACTACAGGAGACAGTTGTGTGAGCGGTTGGGAGCATAGGCTAGGTGGCACTAGTCCAAGTGCAGATTTTAGAAAGTGACGCCCACCTGGACAATGTGGGGCACTAAGAGGGGATGCCTCTGAAAGTCATTTTTAGGTTCTTGGTCTTTTCATGGGTCCCTCATCTTTCTGTTGCAGGATAAATGACCCCTGTTGTACACTCTGCCATCATGACACTGCCTCAGGTGAGTGTTTCTGAGCCACGTGACTCTAAAGAGAAACTGAGGTAAAGATGGTTCAGTGGTAATGTGCTTGCTTCCAGAGCATGAGGGCCTGACTTTGGATCCTGAAAGCTCATGGGAAGTTAGTTATACTAAGGTACATTTGCAATCCCAGAATTCCAGTGACAGAACGGCAAGAAAAGATAAAGGCCCATGGGTCACATGGTTGGTGGTGACCAACAAGAGGTCATCTCAAACAAAGCAGCAGGAAACAAAGTGTGGGCCATCCTGTCCCCGCCACACAGAAGCATCTGATCTCTATGTGTGTGCTATGGTATGCATATGCTCATTCTCCCATGCATACACAACCTATGCACATTTACACCCGAGTGAAACCGTTAGCTCATCTAATTCCTTCCTTCCTTAAATTCTTTGCTCAGATATCGCTGACAAAACTAGTCAGTCAGAGGTAATCACCACAGCATTCCTTACAGAGCTACATACACCAAAGAAGTACACATTCATGGGAGCACACACCAACACACTGATAGACCCCAGACTCAGGGTACTATCCTCGGGAAGGGGGGCCCCAAGAACTCAGACTCCAGGCCGTTGATGTTAAAAAGCATGAAAGGTTTATTTTGTCTGCAGACGGGCTATCTCCCTGCCTTGGGAAGCAAGGGAGGGGCAATCCCATATCTCTTTTAAAGGCTAAGACCATAAAATCACCGTAGCAACAGGGGCAACACATGATTGGTCACTTTGAAGGTCACACTATAATCGTAAGGTTGCTCACAGTGGTCATGCGGTTGCCTTAAGACCAGCTGGTCAGGGGGCTTTTACAACCAGGTGTTGGTCACTGCTATTCTGCTTGGAACTTCTGGTATTTTAATCTCAGGTTTGATTATTATGTCCTATCTGAGTTGATTACGGCTATCTGGGCTGGGTCACTCTGTTTCCTGGGACAGACTTTTAGACTTTTTGTTCCTTGTTCTCATGAGGGGGTGCTCTGCTGAATACCTGAACTGAATGCCTGGGTCAAGCCCTAGAACCCAGGGTCCTTCATTCCCCCATTTTCTTTTTGGGTACTGTCTCAATCATGAGACTCTGGCAGTATGCTCATGGCAGTAGTCTATCTAGAAGATGGTCTTGTGCCCCACCCCTGCAGGCCCAAACTGATCTGCAAGGTCTCAAAAGAGCAAATGGGACCTGACTTGTAAAGCCAACTTCAGGCTATAGGGACCTTTGGCCTTCACAAAAAGATTTGTCTCTTATGCCAGGTTTTCTTTTAACTTAGCATTTCAACCTTTTAGGGGCTTGGGGGTGTACCAGGGTATAGTAGATTTTCTTTACTGCTTTAAGCTAACATTGGGGCGTTGTTCTTAGGGCTCCAAAAGGTTGAAAAGCTAGTAAAGGAACTGGGCTCCAGGGCTTCTGTCAGGAGCACGTAGCTGTCTGATCTAGTAGCCGAGAGACAGGAAACAGCCCAAATCCGTAGAACTGGTTCACAGGCTTCTAGCAAGTCCAGAGCTCCTAGTACAGTGGAAATCTGTTGAGATATGTTAAAACTGAGAACAAAAGGTTAGAATTTAAATCTTGGGCCCAGTCTTGGTAATTTGGGAAGGGCAGGAGTCCCCAAACCAGAAGAGAGAGAGAAGTATCATCCTTAGGGACAGACAGGTGGGAAAAACTTAGGCTGTACTTATCCGGAATCTTTTTGGCCTCTGTGAGGTGGATCTAAATTTTATGAGTCTCTTAAGCTCATACAAATTGCAAAAAGACATAAGAATTTTAGTTATATTAGTATTTCTAATCAGGCTTTATAAAATGAGCTTGAAAACTAGCTATCACCTTGGAGAAGGATCTGATTGTCTAATTTTACCAAACTGACAAAATTATAACTAGCCCAGCCGTCAATACTTGCAGAGATCTGAGAAGGATAAATTATACCTAAGTGCAGAATGAGCAGCTTCTGAATCTACTAAAAACAACAGAGACCAGTCTATACCCAGTTAGCCATACCCAGGTCTCTACCTAGCTGGAGGCAGAAGTATCTAAACAGCATCAATCTTCAGCTGCCAGGCCTTCAGGGTGGCAGATTTTTTTCCACAGTAGAGGGACATATGGGAGAAGACTGACCTTACTTTGTCTAGGCAAAAGGGTTTAATCAATTTTCCAATGTCCTCAGATCTAGGCCGGGTTCATGGCAGCAGGCAGGCATTGTGTTATGGCATCTTGCCCAGTTCAGCACTGCTTCAATCTAGACGAAGATCTTGGTGTCTCATAATCTTCTTTGGAGACCTTGGGTTACTGTTAGGATCTGGAAGTCTCTGTCTGAGAAGTAAACATTTTAAATGCCATATTTTGCAGATCTCTGAAATATGAGGGCTGCCCAGGTAATATCTGAATAGAAAAACTTTGTTTCTAGTTACTTGTTGTAAGCTTACCCGGAAACTTATATAAGAGACTAAATCTCAACCCTGTAATTAATCACAGTACTTACAAGAATGACTGTTTGTATATCTTAATAGCCTTGAATTAGCTTTCATTGTTTTTATTTGTACACTTTATAAATATTTTATGGATGTCTTTATTATTACTTTAAATCTTAAAAAGTTTGTTCTCAAAACTATGTGCCGAACTTAGATTTAAGATCTATGTCTGGCAAGATAAGCTGTCTTTGCAACCTTGATTATATACTTATAAACTTGTTTTCAGATAAGTTGAAACAATTTCTAGCACATAGAATCTATTCGTACACTTAGCATGGAGTCTGTATGCTCAAATTAGGTCATCTGCCAAAGTTCTTGTCACATAAATATCAATAATTTGTTGTATTAAGTTTTTTTTGGTTTGTTTTGGGTTTGGGAGGTTTGTGACTTGGTGTGTGTGTGGCATTGGTGGTTTGGAACTTGGTTTGTGTGTTTGTGGCTTTTGTTTTTTAAATATAAAAAACATTCTACCACAATAATGCATAATGATTAATAAAAGTAAACTAATTTTAGCATTTTAACAATTATAGTTATATTTACACATATACAATTGGATCTAAGTTATATACATACATATATGCATACAGATTTAAAGCTAGCTTTTATTTACACATAGTTAACTCTAAGTCACATACATGTCTATATAACCATATATATGTTATAAACGTTTTGCAGTGAAGAATCATCAGCTAATCTCAAAATGAAGAAAAACCAAATCGAATTAACCCAATATCTTATAGTTTTGTTTTTTTTTTTAAATTTAGTATCTGCAGGTATGAGAAACCACAGCAAACAAAATCTACATTACCTCTGACTTTTTATAACATTTTATATACGTTTTACAGCATTTTATATATATCTTTAGTCAGTCTCTCTAATTTTTTAGGCATCTTTGCTTCAGACATTTTTTTTTACTGTCTCTTTATTATCACAATCTTCTGCCTTTTCTATTATCTTTTGAATAACATAAAAACTTTTACAGTTTTTTTCTTTTGTGGTTCTTTTCGGTATGCATATACTGTAGCAACACACCACCAACATGAAGCATCTGAAACTAGCAGTAGAGTTTTTGTTTTTTGTAACCTAATAATAATTTGTAACCAACCTCTGTAAAAGATGACAAATCCACTGGATCTGAATGATCAAGGCAGCAGTCGCTTTGTCTCAGCAACTACAGTCAATGACTGACCAAAAATGCAATTAAAATGGAGTCATGTCATATGTTTTTAAGTTTTTTTATGCATAGATTTTTAATTATAACAGATTTTAACTTTATTTAATAATTTTTATCACTGTCATCAAAAACATTTGAACTCCTGCTAAGCTCTGATTCTTGACCAAAAGTGTAGTTACAGCAGCTGTGGGTGGTGACCAACTGCTATTGGGAATAGAGATAGCAAAAATATTTAAACCATTCTTTCTCAGCTTTATGCTTTTAACAAAATTAGAAACACATAAGAACAGCATAGATAACTTTCTTGAGAAACAGACAAACTTCTCAACAAGGCAAATAGAACTTTCTGACCTGAAACGAAACCAAATGAGCAGGTAACATCCGAGTTATAAAAATGCATGCACATGAGTCCAAACACACATTCTGTGGCCACAGTTTTCACACACTCACACATTCATTAATAGGCGTAGCCTGGCTAAAACATCTGCATAGATAAACCAAACAGGGCAATGTTACCCATGAAGAGAGCAATGAGCAATTTTCAGGAGGCTGCTATGGGAATGCTCTCAGGCAGTATCAGGTCCCCCCTGGCTCTTGGGAAGAACCGGGGCTTCTTGGTCCTGGTCTTCCTGTTGTAGTCAGACTCCAGAACACAAAACAGTGAGACAATTGACAAACACAAAGCAAACACAATCTGCATAGTGGGCAACTTGGCTACAGAGATACAGATGGGAGCGAACGCAAACGGCTCTATTTTCCAGGAAGGGGAGACACCAAGACTCTTACCTTCTTCTCAGACAACCCTAGAGGAGACCCCAGGGAGGGGACCAGGGGGGCCCAGACTCAAGGCATATCTGCCTGCCTCCCCGACTGGCCCAACTACAGATACAGACGGGAGTGGCCATGAACGGCTCTATTCCCCCGGAAGGGGAGACACCAAATGTCTTATCTTTTTTTCAGACAACCCCAGAGGAGACCCCCAGGGAGGGGACCAGGGGGACCCGGACTCAAGGCACGTCTGCCTGCCTCCCCAACTGGCCCAACAATACTGGCCCTGCGCAGGCACAAAATACAGATGCCAAATTGCCCAGACAAGAGACAAAGACACAACAGACACAGAACAATTCGAGTTCATTTTTTACCTCCAACCAGTCTTAGAGTGGGGGTTCAGGGGCACCCCAAAATCCCGGAAGAGCTCCCACATGATAGACCCCAGACTCAGGGTACTATCCTCGGGAAGGGGGGCCCCAAGAACTCAGACTCCAGGCCATTGATGTTAAAAAGCATGAGAGGTTTATTTCGTCTGCAGACGGGCTATCTCCCTGCCTTGGGAAGCAAGGGAGTAGCAAGGGAGGGGCAATCCCATATCTCTTTTAAAGGCTAAGACCATAAAATCACCGTAGCAACAGGGGCAACACATGATTGGTCACTTTAAAGGTCACACTATAATCGTAAGGTTGCTCACAGTGGTCATGCGGTTGCCTTAAGACCAGCTGGTCAGGGGGCTTTTACAACCAGGTGTTGGTCACTGCTATTCTGCTTGGAACTTCTGGTATTTTAATCACAGGTTCGACCAGACCATTATGTCCTATCTGAGTTGATTATGGCTATCTGGGCTGGGTCACTCTGTTTCCTGGGACAGACTTTTAGACTTTTTGTTCCTTGTTCTCATGAGGGGGTGCTCTGCTGAATACCTGAACTGAATGCCTGGGTCAAGCCATAGAACCCAGGGTCTTTCAACACCTGCACAAAATCTCCAGTAAAAGCAATCCTGAGCAGAAAATAATGTAGTGTGCTTTTCACTGTTGACTTTAACACCCACAACAATGCTTAAATAATTCATACAGCATTGTGCTGACATAAATACACATCTAGACCAATATATACGATAGATAGAGCCTAGCAGCATGTCCATGTCAGGAGTCTGGATGACTGTGCTGAGAATACATGTTGAAGAGAAGACAGCCTTTCAATAAATGAAAGTACAGTACAGATAACAATGTCAGAAACTTTGCTGGTGTCAATGATTTAAATATATATATATATATTGCAAAATTGGAGACCCTGAAATTTCTAAAAACAGCTTTAGAGAAGATACTTCAAGAATTGTAATGGGCAAGAATTTTGTAATGGCTTTCCCCCCCAAAAAAATGGGCAATGAGAGAAAATAGAATTGCTTCAAACTAAATAAGTTTCTACACACCAACACAGAGCAGAGAAAACTCCTAGGTGGCGAGCATGTACGTGTTGTGCCGGAAATGCAACCCCAGAGAGACCACCAGAGACTCAAGTAGAGCAGAATGCAACAGCAAGGTTTATTGAGGAGAACAAGCTAGCTTGGAACCTCGCCAAATGTCCCCATTGCAGAGGAGTGACACGGGGGGGGGGGGTTGGTTCTGAGCAATAGGGAACTTCTTTTAAAGGAAAAAACTGTACTCAGGGTTTGCAGGAGTTGGCGAGTTGGCATAGTCATAAGACTGGGTGGTGACTCCCTTAATTACCCAAGAACATGCCATTTAGTCACATAGTCATTCCTGGAACATTCTCCTGAAGAGGCCTGATTTTCCATTAAGATATGTGTTTAGGCCAGACCCTGGATTTAATATTGGTCTTTCAGTACACATCTGACAAGGAGTTGATAGGCAGAGTATACAAGGTTTTTTATTGCTATGAAGAGACACCAGAACTATGACAATTCTTATAAAGGAAAACTGTAGGGAGCTGCTTACACCCACACCTTAAGATGGCGCTGGCCTTGAACGCTCTCCCTGGTAAACAACTCCATATTTGGCTAAGGCCAAGGATCTGGCTTGCTTCCGCATATCTGAGCCTATCGGTGATGCCCACGTGGCTATCTTGGATTGGAAGCCCTGAGGGTATTTAGCTAAGAGCGGGCTTCCCCCCAGTGTCGTTCGTCGTCTGAGAGTGGTTGTTCATCTGAGTGAGTGAGTGAGTGAGTGAGTGAGTGAGTGAGTGAGTGAATGAGCTAGTGAGTGAAAGATAAGAAGAAACCAGATTGTAAAAGGCCCGAATAAAGTGCAGAAAGAAGGATCCGGTGTTGCGTGTTCCTTGCGGGACGAGGTGGCGCGCGACAGAAAACATTTAATAGGGTGTCTTGAAGTTTAGAGGTTTAATTCATATCATCATGGTGGGACATGATGGCATGCAGGCAGACAGGGTGCTGGAGGAGCTGAGAATTCTTCATTTTGACTTACAGGTAACAGGAATTGTCTGTGACATTGGGAGTAACTTGAGCATGGGAGACCTCAAAGTGCACCCCTACAAAGGCATACTTCTTCCAACAGGGACACACCTAATAGTGGCACAATTACCTCCAAACAATCACATCAAAGAACTATCAAAATTCAATAGCAGCAGATAGACAATTAACCAGGTGTGTGTGTGTATGTATGTGTGTGTGTGTGTGTGTGTGTGTGCGTGTATGCGTGGGCATGAGCAGATGCAGGCATTGGCTTGTTGTGATACACATGTAGAGGTCTGAGGATAAATTCTGGTGTCACTCTTGTCATAGTCACTGTTGTACTACTGTGAAGATCACCATGGCCACAGCAACTTTTATAAAATAAAACATTTGGTTGGGGGCTTGCTTTTGTGGTGCCAATAATCTAAACCCAAAAAAAGACCACCAAGAGACTGGTCGAATGTAACAGCAAAGAGTCTCTTTATTAACAAGCTGGTTGGGTCATTCCATCTATCCAATGCAGCATAGAGTAGGCATCGTGATCCTGAGCAGCACTAGGCGAGGAATTTTATTGGTGGGTAGGTTCTAGGGGTTTCAGAACTGTGGGTTACAGTCCTGGGATTGTAACCAGGCTCCGGTTAGGGGTACCTGTTCTGAAGTCATTGGCTACCTTGAATCCTAGGGCTGATTCAACATTTAGCAGTAGTCTTTAAGGTTTATCTTTAACAGTAGATCAGCAGAGGTTTACCAGGAGACTATCTGTTCTATTGTTAAGTCCTTTTTACAGGAAGAGAATGTTTGGAATGTCAAGTATTTCCCCTTAGCAGTTGTGTGGTCAAGCTGTTCTGGGCCTCACACTTTAGTATCAGAGGTTTAGTCCACTATTATCCTGGGAAGCATGGTAGTGAAGAACCTTGGGTTCTAGGGCCTGACCTAGGCATTCAGTTCAGGTATTCGGCAGAGCACCACCCATGAGAACAAGGAACTAAAAGTCTAAAAGTCTGTCCCAGGAAACAGAGTGACCCAGCCCAGATAGCCATAATCAACTCAGATAGGACATAATGGTCAAACCTGTGATTAAAATACCAGAAGTTCCAAGCAGAGTAGCAGTGACCAACACCCAGTTGTAAAAACTCCCTAGCCAGCTGACCTTGAGGCAACCCCATGACTATTGTGAGCAACCTTATGACTCTAACTAAGTATGACCTTTAAAGTGACCAATCATGTATTGCCCCAGTTGCTATGGTGATTTTATGGTCTTAGCCTTTAAAAGAGATATGAGATTGCTAATCCCTGCTACTCTCTTGCTCCTGAGGCAAGGAGGAAGCCCGCCTATAGAGATGAAATAAATCCTCTTGCTATTTGCATCAACTGGACTAGAGTCTGGGTTATTGGGGCCCCCCTTCCCAAGGATAGTACCCTGAGTCTGAGGTCTATCAGAAGTACATATGCAGTCATGGTGCTGGAGAAAAGCCTGAGAGCTCTACATCCAGATCTGTAAACAGCAAGAAGAGAGAAACACTGTGCCTATTTTGGGCTTCTGAAACCCCAAAGCCTACACCCAGTGACAAACTTCCTCCAACAGGACCACACACTCTAATCCTGTTTAAATAGTGTCACACTCTGGTGACTAAGCATTCAAATATATAAAACTGTGGGGCCATTCTCATTGAAGCCACCATCATCATCATCTTCTATATTGGTGGGATTAGGGCATCCCATGCTCAGGGCTATGTACACTAGCCTGACAGGATGTTCCTGTCTGTATCTCCCATCTTATGCTAGTGGTACTGGGATCAAAGGTGTGTGCTGCCACAACCAGCTTTGATGTGGGCTCTGGGATTTGAACTCAGGTCTTCATAGTTGTATTGCAAGGGTTTCACTTTTAGAACCATCACCTCATCTCAGATTTTTAAATGAGCAAAAGTTCTTAAGGCATTGTTCAATTGAAAACATACAAATAGCCAGAAGGTCTATGTAAACAACTGACCATCACTAATCAGAAAGGTAGAAATCAAAGCCTCAATAATGTATCAATTCACCCCAATAAGAGTCACTATCATCAGAAAAACTAAAGATAAAAGATGTCCATGAGGATATGTAGGGGAGGAACCAACACATGCTGTAGGTGGGAGTGTAAATCAGTACAATCACTATGAAACAAAGTATGGATGATGCTCAAAAATAAAAAAAATAGAACTGCTGCATGACTGAATAATCCTACTACATAGTACATGCTCAAAGGGAATGAATGTAGTATGTGAAAAAGAAATCTTCATTCCCATGTCCACTGTAGTCTAGTTCAAAATAACCCAAAATATAATCAATCTGAGTAGCCATAAATTGATAGAGAGAAGATGATTGCATATATATTGTGAAATAATATTTAACAAAGTAAAGGCATAAAACCCTGTCATTTGTAACAACATGGGTGAAAATGGAGATCGTGGACTCCATCCTGAAGTGAGGTGAGCAGGTTGCAGTGCCTAATTTCCCGCCAGGAAAGTTGCATTCCAGGGCCAACTGCGTCAACAGAGAAGGACTGAAGACTTGAATCTCAGACCCCTGTTCAGAGCAGAGTCAGAGATCGAGCAGACAACTTGCTCAGAGAAGACAGGAGACACACAAGCCCTCTTGCCACAACTGGCAAGGAGCAGCCTAATTGTGAACCACTGAAGCCATGGGCAGACACCAGTGCAGAAATACATATAATAATATAAAGGCAACTCCAGGAGAAACTGGTGGTTCCACAACTACAAGATCTGAACAGACCAATGAAGAAGAAACAGAAGGAAACAACACCAAAAACACCTTTATGAAGATTATTGAAGCCTTCAAAGAAGATATAAAAAATTCCCTTAAAGAAATAGAAGAAGACAAAAACAAAAATTTGGAAGAGATGAACAAATCCTTGAAAGAAAACCAAGAGAAGGTAAGCCAAAAATGAAAGAAACATTCCAGGAACTAAAAACTGAAATAGAAGCAATAAAAAAGGCACAAAATGAGGCAAAGATGGAAATAGAAAACCTGAAGAAAAGAGCTGGAACCACAGATACAAGCATAACCAACAGAATTCAAGAGATGGAAGAGAGAATCTCTGAAGTGGAAGACTCAGTAGTGAAAACAGATACATCAGTCAAAAAAATACAAGAACCAAAAAAGCCATAACACAAAATGTTCAGGAAATCTGGGACACCATGAAAAGACCTAACATGAGAATAATAGGAATAGAAGAAGGAGAAGAAAACCAGCTCAAAGGCACAGATAATGTATTCAATAAAATCATAGAAGAAAACTTTCCTAACTTAAAGAAGGAAATGCCTATAAAGATACAAGAAGCTTACAGAACACCAAATAGATATGACTCCCCAAAAAAGTCAGTGTGCCATATAATAATCAAGCTACAAAACATACAGAACAAAAAAATTTTAAGAACTGCAAAAGAAAAGGGCCAACTTTCTTATAAAGCAGACCCATCTGAATAACACCTGACCATTCAATGGAAACAATGAAAGCTAGAAGGGCTTGGTCAGAAGTTGTACAGTCACTAAAAGAGCATGCCAACCTAGAATACTATACCCAACAAAATTATCAATCACCATAGATGGAGTAAACAAGATATTTCATGACAAAGTCAGACTGAAACAATACCTATCTACCAACTCAGCCCTCCAGAAAGTATTAGAGGGAAAACTCCAACCTAAGGTCCCCTGATACACTCATGAAACCACAAACAATCAATAATCCCACAGGAGAATAGCCCAGAGAAAGGAAATATATATAAGCTACCACCAAAAATAGCAGGAGATATCAATCAGTGGTCACTAATATCCCTTAATATCAATGGACTCAACTCACCTATAAAAATACACACACTAGCAAGATGGATATGAAAACAGCAGCCATCCTTCTGCTACATACAAGAAACACATCTCAACCACAAAGATATACACAGGCTCAGAGTAAAGGGTTGGGAAAAGATTTTCCAATCAAATGGTCCTAAGAAACAAGCTGGGGTTGCCATCCTAATATCGAACAAAGTAGACTTTAAGATAAAAGCAATTTAAAGGGACCAAGATGGTCATTACTTATTCATCACAGGAAAAATTGGTCAAGAGGAGATTTCAGTCCTGAATATTTATGCCCTTAATATAAGGGCACCTATCTATATAAAAGAAACACCACTCCCACATCAATTCTCACACCCTAATAGTGGGAGACTTCAATACCCCACTTTCACCTCTGGATAGGTCAACCAGACAGAGACTCAACAGAGAAATAAGGAGTCTAACAGAGGTTATGATGTTAATGAATTTAATAGATATTTACAGAAGCTTCCACCCAAATGCAAAGGAACATACATATTTCTCAGCTCCTCATGGAACTTTCTCCAAAATTGACCACATAATTGGTCATAAAACAAATATCAATACATACAAAAAAATGGAAATAATCCCTTGTATCATATTGGACCAAAAGGGCCTAAAGTTAGAGTTCAACAACATCAAAAATCACAGAAAGCCTACCAACTCATGGAAACTAAATATCACTCAGCTGAACCACCTCTGGGTCAAGAAAGAAATTAAGAAAGAAATCAAAGTCTTCCTAGAATTTAATGGAAATGAATCCACAATGTACTCTAACTTGTGGGACACAATGCTTATAAATCTTTTCAGGATTGATTTTCATTTATCTTTAGATGTCTAGGTGTCCATTGTCTTTTTAACTTCTTGAAGATGTTTATTTCGATCTTTCTGTAAAGGCAAATACTAAACCCTTCCCTAACTTTTGTTAAGTGAGTTTTTCTTACCCCTTATAGAATTGTCATATCAGTGGATGTGCCAATGCTTCTCTTCAAGAGGTGTCTCCTCTTTGAACTAAATTTTTATTAATTTTGTTGGTATCCATAATTTCTTATCTCCTGCGGAAACAAAAGTGAAATCCCTTTCCCAACAAAGTACATCCTGGTTTCCATTCTGAGGTCAGCACATTCTTGAAGTAAACAGGTTTGTTTAGCTCAGAATTTTTTCTTTTATCCAATGTGTCTCTGCTGTTGTATGAAATTTCTGGCTCAGCCTAGCCCCACAGTCAAATAAATCTCACATGCTCATGCCTGGCCTAGGCCAAGATTTGGACTCACAGCCCCACTTGGTCCCAAATAATCACATAAAGGCTTATATTAGTTAATGCTGTTTGGTCTATGGCTCACACATATTGATAACTAGTTCATGAATCTTAACTCAAACCATTTCTATGAATTTCTCTTGCCACGTGGTTCAAGGCTCACCTGTACTCCATTACATATGGCTTTATGGACTGAAGCTGAATTGCATTTCCCATGATTCCACCCTCCTTCCTTTGTATCTATGCTTAGATCTCCTGACTTCTTCTAAACTGCTCTGCCATAGGCCAAGACAATTTTTTTATTATCCAATAATATTCACAGCATACACAAGAACATTCCACATCACTCTGCAGCTGTTATTCCTTTCTCATCAGTATTAAGAAAATTCAAGGTTAGTAAGGAATTATGCAATCTATCTCTGGGTGTTTTTGTTTCTTCTTTTTATTTATACATCATCTCTTTTAAGGTGCAATTAAGTCTTTCAACAACTGTTTGTCCTGTAGAATTGTGTGATATACCTGTAATGTGCTTTATATTATACTATTCAAAAAACTTTTATTTTTTGGGAAACATATGTTGGAGCATTGTCAGTCTTAATTTGTACAGGTAGGAACATAATGTCTATGACTTCAAAAAGATGTGTAATTACAGAATCAGCCTGCTTAGAGCAGTTGCTGACCAAAATCCTGAATAAGTATCAATGAATGGTGTACATATTTTTATTTTCCAAATTCTATAAAATGAAACATATCCACCTGTCAAATTTTATTTCTTTGCATACCTTTAGGATTGCTTCCTGCAGGCAATGGTGTTCGGTTGTAGAAGAAGCAAGTAGAACAGTTCCTTACTATTTCCTTGGCTTGGTGCCAAGTGAAAAAAAAATGGTATCCCATTAACATGAGATATACATTTGCTTTTAAATATCAGTTAAAAATAGATTTTGAAAATTGCAGTGACCTAATACAACCAAGGTTCATTTCTTACTTCAAATGAGGGTCAGATTTGTTTTTCACTGTCATAGTGTAAAACACCTCTTTTGTCACCACCTGGAACATGATGTCACCTTAGCTTTAGTGTAGAAGAGGGAGCTAGGAATTTTGGCTCTGGCATTCATTAGCTGCTTTGGTATGGCAATCATGCCCATTCATTCTGTCCACAGAGTGCTGATAAAGTCCCCATCAGCTTGCTTTCCCCAGTTTTATTTCAAGGGGGCAGGAAAACAATATTATTTTAATGCCAAAAGAGAGAGGAATCAGATAGGAGTGAATATTTAGAGTTCTGAATGACAACTGTGGCTTGTAAATTACATATGGCTTTATGTAATTTTACAAGCCACATAAGATTAATTTCTTTTCTTATTTCTCCAAGGTTCATACTCTATTAAACAATTTAATTTTATCTTTTGTCCTTGGAAATGGATTGTCACATATATTCATAATAAAGAGTCAACAATATTCAGAAATCGATAGTGCAATAATGACTGTCCTACTGGGATCTCTTTCATGGGACAAGGTGTGCTCTTTGGCAGAGGGAATCACAGTAACATTTTGTAAGGAGGGAGCCTAACAGGGTTGTTGTTTTCTTTAAGCATGTGTGGAAATTTGTTCATGAATGTCAACTGTGCATATGAGTGTGGCCTAAGGTAACACCATAGATTGTCTCTGCCCTATTCACCCAAGTCTTCTACAATGCCTCTGTCATGAAAATACTGGTTTCTCAGAAAATTGAGAATCAATCTCCCCAAGGACCCAACAATACCATTTCTGGGTGTATTGATGCACCCTAATGATGCACAGTCATACTCCAAAGGTATTAGCTCAACTATGTTCATAGCAGCATTATTTGTAATAGCAAGAACCTGGAAACAACCTAGATGTCCCTCAAATGAAGAATGGATTAACAAACTGTGGTACATCTACAAAATGGAGTACTACTCAGCAGTAAGAAAAAATGATATCCTAAAATTTTCAGGCAAATGGATGGACTTGGAGAATATTCTCCTGAGCGAGGTATCACAAACTCAGAAAGATAAGCAGGGGATGTACTCACTGATTAGTGGTCTCTAAACAAACAAACAAGAAAAAAGCCAAGCATGCCCAAGCTGCAAACCACAACTACTGAACAGCTTGGGATCAGAAACACCCTGGACTGACTCTTCAGATCCCACTCCACCTAAAGGAACACCTGACTCACTTTTGAGGGAGGGGAGACAAAACTGGATTTGCCAGGAGTGGAGACTGAACTAAGCAATATTGGGTCAGTGGGACCATGGGACTGTCTGCTGCCTGCCCAGGGAGGGGATGGGGAGTTGTGGAGAAGAAAAAATGACCTAATGTGGCGGGAGGGGGAAGGGATCTTGAATAATGATATACAGGGATAGAAAGTGTGACTTCTTTGTTAATAATAATAATAATAATAATAATAATAATTATACAGAAAAAAAGAAAAAAGAAGAAAATACCAAACATCTGCAAGTTACCTTCTGTATGTGCCCTTGATCTGAAGCTTTTGGGAGTAAAATGGACCCTGTGAGGTACACAGGTCCTCTGGGTACTGGGCAGTGGGAGAAGGTTCAAGCCCCTCTGCTGAACCTTCATTTTCTGGCTAGAAGTCAGCAGTTAAAGTTAGCATTTCAGGCTTGACTCACAAACTTTTGAGTGCCAAGCTTTCTGTGTGGTCACTGCTAGTGAAAGAAGCAGAAATACCTCAGAGGTTTAGATTCACTGCAATAAATTAATTTCTGAAAAAAAAAAATCAGTGTGATGTAGGGGCAGGTCAGCAGCTACCGAGGCTAGCAAGATGTTATCCTAAGACAAAGAAGCTACTGAGCTGGTGGATTGAAATAAGGAGATGTGAACACATTTCAATAAATCCTTTCTATTAATTGCTATGGAAATGTCTGAACAGAACACATAGTTAACACCAGAGAAATTAGAAATAAAACTGCAGAAGCTGGGGAACTTGAGGTATTATAGTGCTGTGATCTCTCTCTCTCTCTCTCTCTCTCTCTCTCTCTCTCTCTCTCTCTCTCTCTCTCTCTCTCATCTCTGGGTACTCTTGTAGTAGTACAAATGAGACTCAGGGCCAAATATCAGGGGAAGGCTGAAATATTAGAGAGAGGAAGCACCACAGTCAGTTCTCACCCAGTTGTCTTGCGACTTCCTCAGCCTCGCTCCTGGTCACTTCTGCCAGTTGTTTCTGTCTGCCTGGTTTCTACAGCCCTTATGTACCCTATCCCATCCAGATTAGGATTAAAGGCATGTAGCCTTGAACTCACAGAAACAGAAGAAATTCTGTCTCTGGAGTTATGAGATAAAAGATGTTGGTACCACTCCAGCTTTCCCTGTGCTGGAATTAAAGGTGTGTGTGATTGCCTCAGCTGTTTATCCATATATTCAAGGATCAAGGATTTCCTAAGCTGTCTGCCTAGGAATTGACTGTGTCATCTCTCTGATATTCCAGGATTTATTGAACATCTACCATATATCTACATACCCCAGCTCATGTGTTTGGAAAGACTATTAAGATAACAAAAGGAGCAGCCCAAAAGTACTCCAGAAAAGTCTAATTCTTCCTGGCCAAAGGGCCATCAAAGGAATTGACATATGGGTTAGGACGCTTCCTGCAATGCCTACCTTATTTCAAACACTGTAAAAGAAAAAACAAAAAGCAACTGCCCTTCCTCAGCCATGAGACACTGTGGGCAACAAGGGGACTGTGGGATAAGCAAGGACTTCCATCCCCATCCTCTCTTAGTGAGAGAGTGTTCCCTATAGTTAAAGGCAGGTTAATACTAAGGAATGGAGGGGAGTCTGGACCTTCCACTTGTGCTTAGCATTTAGTAGGGAACACCCCTCATCCCAGCTGGAGACTGATTGAGGAGTCATAGCATCAGAATAGGAGCAGCTTGGCATGTGTATACATAGATTGCACAAGTGATCTATGTCATCTTAACCTGGAAAGTTTAATCTCTCTCTGTCTCTGTCTCCCCCACTCCCACTCCCTGTGTGCACCTAGAGTCCAAAAGTGAGTGTTGGATTCCCCTGGAGCTGTAGTGAGAGGTCATGGTAAGCCTTGTGCACCACTCACTGTTTGTGCTGGGAGCCAACTCTGGTCTTTGTAAGAGTAATGAATGTTTTTTAACCATGAAGCCTCTCTTTAGCCCCCTCAACACAGACAACTGACAAACTATACCAAATTTCCTACTAAAAAATATGACCAAAACTCTAGGCCTATGGGCTAAAAAAAAAAAAAAAAAAAAAAAAAAAAAAAAAAAAAAAAAAAAAAAAAAAAAAAAAAAAAAAAAAAAAAAAAAAAAAAAAAAAAAAAAAAAAAAAAAAAAAAAAAAAAAAAAAAAATGCCCCAATGTTACATAAAAAGTTTAAGTAACTGCCCAGACAGACAAGTGTCATCTCTAGATTTTAAAAGTTGCTTACACTTCCTGTTAACTTAAATAATATTATATCCTTATATAGTCTTTAATATAGTTAAAATTTTAATAACCATATAGTTTTCTTAGTTATTTTAAAAAGTATATTGAATATAAAACTTTAAACTCACAAAATAAAATAAATAATAAAATACTTTTTAACTTTATTAAATACAAATAAACTAAATATTATAACTATAATTCTTGCTTAATAAGTATTTTATTATAAATAATTTTGCTATATGTTAAAATTAAGACTTTTTTTAATTAAACAAAAATAATATAAAAATATCTTTTTATATACTATAAATATTATTCTTTAAATAAAAAAATCATTCTAGCCATGACAAATACCATAAATAAACAAAAAAATAAAATATAAAGACCTCAATCCATCTACAAAAATACTTATAAAAAACACAAGTCACAAACCACATAACAAAACAAATTAATGAAAATAAGTTAAAATTAAAAACTAACAATATGCCTAAAACATATACCAAACAGAATAAAATTAATATAAATGTCTAAGTCATTTTTAAAAAGCCTAAACTGCCACAAACAAGTCTAAACCTCTGGCCCAATGGGGCCAAACATCTCCAACAATAAATAACAAAGTCTATAAGTCTAGACCGCCAGTCAGTCGAAATCAAAAACCTCATACTACAGGTTTTTGTATGCAACGTGTCATTGAGTTTCAGGTGGTCTTTGGGTAACATAGGGCAGTACAGAAATTATCAACACTGTAGAAGCTTTGAAAAGTCTTCACATTGGAGCTACAGCTGGAAAATGCCTTTAACATAGATGATGTGAAATGTTGCTGAACACAAAGAAACAACGACAACAAAACAGGAGGCAAAACTCACAACTTGACAAATATCCTGAGAGGGACAGTCCCAAACAGTGAATGCCAAAGAGAGGAGAGAAATAGAAATAAATGGAATTAAATACGAAAAACAGAGGCAGTTCCTGTCTTGTCTAAATAAGAAAGTTCTAATCCTAATACAAAACTATATACAATTAGAATAGTTATCAGGTATTGTTCAGGAGAAATAAAAGGTGATAACATAAACAAAATGGAGTTACAACCAACAAGGACAACATCAAGCAAGAAACACACACTAGGTGTTCAGAATATAGGTAAATGGCAAGATACAGAGATTACCCCAAAAGTTGTCCTGGCCTGAAGAATCTAAATCTAGTACCTGAAACACTTTAAGCCATGATACAAGAGGCTAGTAATTGTAAGTATCTGGTCTTCAGTCCCATCAAAGAGCTAAGAAGGGAAAATATTATCTGAGTAAACAGGAAGTATAGTCAAGCAAATCCAAAACTTTGCAAGAATGACAGAAACAGCTGCAAGCCTGGATAGTCACTCAAAATTTACCTGCAATGTTGGGGCATCCAATTATTTGGCTAGAGGGCTAGAGTATGTGACATATCATTTTCAGAAGCAGAATACTTGAGAGACTGCCTTACCCTGTCTTGGCTGGGTTCTGCAGTCCTTTATCCTTAGCCCTGCTCATCTGGATTGGTCAGTGTGCTTGCTGTCAGCAGTTAGGCAAGAGTAATTCTTTACCCAACAAGCCATAGTATACCAAAATAAAGAAAAATTCTATTTGGAGTATCTTTGACACCCAACATCCTCTCAGGAATAGATCCATGCTGCCAGGAGCAATGTGTCTCACATCAACCGAATTCTGAGTTATAGAAACACTTAAATGCCATATTCTCTAGGTATATGAAGTGTTTGAAGATTACTTATCCACTTGACATATTTCAAAATATCTGAAAAACCTAATTAACATGACCATAAATATTATAAGCATGGGTGACTGTTAGTCTGTAGTTCTAAACAATCTAAGTAACTTAAAGACTAAAGTTTCATATTATAAAAATAAACAATCTGTAAATAGTTGTATAGTATAAGAACAATGACCTCTAATTTGTGATACTATACAAAGTATCTTCAACAGTGGCAGAAATGTATAGTGCAAAATGACAGCAATGCCCTTACTATGTATCAATATACAAAATACCCTAAACAGAGGTAGAACATACATACAATATGATGGATATAATTCATATTTGTATCAATATACAAAATATTTTAGACAGAATAGGAGCATATGTACAATATGATGAATATAGCTTTGAGCTTGTATACATATACAAATTATCTTAAACAGAAATAGAAAAATAATTTACATTTGTACCAATATACAAGAATCTATAACAGTACAAATTAAGACTGATAATTTGCTAAATTAGTTTACAGGTACATATAATAATCTACCTTATTATCTATTTATTCCCCCTTTTTCTATTCCAAAAAAAAAGATTTCTGAGTTTAAATTTATTGTTCCACCCCTACCTTAGTATGACCCCTAACAGATGACATTTATCCCTAACCCTGAGTAAACAAAGCCTGTTAGGAGAGGAGGCGTTGTTTTCTTAGAGTTGCTTTCTGTTGTTTAGAGAACAAGAGTATCTCTGTTTCCCACTGTGGAGAAACTGAAGCAGTGTGTAAGTCTCATAAGGACTAGCTGTAACATTTGTAGCCAGTTTCTGAGTAATGGGCAAAGTCTAGCTGAAGTTCTGGCTATGTGTGTAAGATGATGGAATATCTTATTTACCCAACTTGAAACTGTCCTGAACAGTTTGTAGTCCAAAGCCGATCTTCAGAGATCACTGTAGGAAATTCACTGTTCACTGTGGAAAGCTGAGACATCGCTAATTTTAAAATAATTGTTTAAATTTTAGGATAATACTATATGCAAAAGGAGATTCCAGAGAGTCAAGAATAAGTATTGAGAGGAAAAAAAAAATTGAAAGTAGTTCCTAGACTTTTGGTTTCCTTCTGTTCCACACCAGGTGGCTCTTCTGCTATGAGACAGAAACTCTTAATTTTTTCATTTAACAATATATTTGGAATTTGAAAAGAAGAAAGTCACACTACGACTCCAAAGCCAGCTTGATTTATAAATGAGTTAGTACCAATGGACCAAAATATTTTTTGCTTGTAATTTTTTTCTGAATATCCTTCCTTTCTACTTTAGACATCTAGATGTCTAAGGTCTTTTGACTTCTTGAAAGTGGATATTTCTATTTTTCTGTAAAGACAAAAACAAAATCCTGTCTTGACCTTCATTAGATAAATTTTTTTTACAACTTATAAATTGTCACATCAGTAGATGAGCCATCATTTCTCCTTATCAAGGGATTCCTCCTGTCCAAATCAATTCTTTAATGTTTTGATGATATTTATAACTTTTTTCCTTCTGTAAAATAAAAAGCAAAACGCCTTTCCCAGTGTAGCACTTTTTATGGTTTCCATTCTGAGGTCAACACATCCTTGAATTAGACAGGTTGATTTAGCACAGAAGTTTTTTTTGTTATCCAATGTCTCTCTGCAGCTGTTGTTGCTTTCTCGTCAGCATTAAAATTCAAGGCTAATAAGGCATTCTGAAGCCTGTCTTTGGGGGATTTATTCCCTCCTTTCTGTTTATAAAGCAGTTACTTTAAGGTGCAATTAGATTTTTCAGCAACCACTTGTCCTGTAGAATTTTGTGGTATAACGTGTAATATGCTTTATATTATAATATGCAAAAACTGTTTTATTTTCTGAGAGACACATGCTAAAGCATTGTTGTCTAATTTGTACAAGTATATCCATTATAGTCATGACTTCTAACAGGGTCAGCTCTTTCAGATCCCAGAGCAATTGGCCACCAAAATCCTGAATAAGTATCAATGGTGTAGTATACATATTTCAAGCTTCCAAATTCTTCCAAATTCCATTTCTTTGTGTACATTTAGAATTGCTTCCTGCAGGTAGTGATATTTGTTTATAGAAGAAACAAGAAGGGCATTCTTTACAATTTCCTTGGCTTGTTGCCAAGTGATGGAAAAGTCCCGTTTTTAATCCTTTGCTATTAACATGGTGTTTCTTATAAAATTCTGAGGCCTCCAGCACATTTCCTATTAATAACCTATCAATTTCATCATTACCTTGTTCTAGATGACGTGGCAGACCTATGTGGGGTCTGATCTTTAATTGTATAAGTAGCAAAGCTATTATTCTGTGTTATCAGGAATAAAGTCAGCAGTTTCAATGTGTAAAACAACTCTTTCTGCAAATTGAAAGTCAGTGACTATGTTGAGGAGTTCTATAAAGTCCATTAGTACCATAAGAGTGACATACAATTCAGACTTTTGTACATAATTGTAAGAACTTTGAACTACTTTACTTAAGTCTCCTGATTTATAGCCTGCCTTTCCTGATTTATTTGAATTAGTATAGAATGTAGGATCTCCAAAGGTTTGTTTTTGCCAATGTGAGGAATGATCCAACTGGTTCTTTTTATAAATTCTATTCTCTTGTTTTTGAGATAACAGTTGTTTGTGGTGCAATGTTCTCTGTACGCTGTAAATAAAGGAGCTGTTTTGGCCTAAGTGCAGCACCATAGAAGTGGGTAGAGAATCGAAGGAGAGACAGGTAGAAGGAGGGTGGAGTTACACAGTCACCATCTGACCCCCGAGAAGAAGAGACATGTGAGGAATCCAGGTGAGCCACGGGCGGGGCCACATGGCAAGTAGATTATAAAAATGTGTTGAATTAATATGAAAGAGCTAGCTAGTAATGTGCATGATACATGGGCCAAACAATATGAAGTTAATATAAGTGTCTGATTCATTTCTTTAGGGGATAAAAGCTGCCATGGGCCAGGTCTGAATTTCTGGACCCAAAAGGGCCCGGAAACTTTCTACAACAGATGGCGCCCCACGTTGGGCGCCAGATGCCACAGAAATTATCAGGCCACTATATTTATATATTTAGGTAATGTTTATTATTTTAGATACACTTACGGTATAGAGGGTATTTAGAAGGGAAAAGGGAGAAGCAGCATGCAGGAGAGGTCTAAACTGAGTGGTCTTTCTTAACCATGCCACAGGTCAAAAAAGGGGCCAGGCTCTCTCTTTGTCTCGGGCTCTTTCTAGTATATTACTCCCTGCCTGGCTCTGGTTCCTTAACGTCATCAGAGTTTACCTGGGTAGCTTCTGGTTTCCCACTACAGTTGTTAATCTCCCCCCTCCCCAAATTACTGCTTGTTCTTTGCCAATATTTATTATATTTCCATAGAAAAAATTTCTCGTTAGTTAAATGTATTACAATTTCTTCTGGATTCATTTCTGTCAATTGATGAAGGCTTAATTTTCACTTTAAAATCAAGTCATAAATCTTTTCCACAAATGTCTTTAATTTTTTACTTTGTTTACATAGTAGAAATATCTACTTCAATATAATATCTTCTATTTGCATCAAGATCCCTGTAAGGGTTAGTTTAGAAAGCATTATAACTAGAATGCAGTTAAGCTCTGGATTGCTATGATCCACATGTGCCTCTCATACTTTCTTGCCTATGTAAACCAATTCCTTTTCAGCTTCAGCTGATAATTATCTTGTACTATTTATGTCCTGTTCCCTTCTAGGGTATTGTCCAAATTTACTAGTTCATCTTTTTTTGCCCCAATAGTGGGCAGTAAATTGGAAATACATGGGCCTAACAATTTTTGAAAGTCATTAAGAGTCCACAAGTGGGAGCTGGAGAGATTGCTCAGAGGTTAAGAACACTGACAGCTCTTTCAGAAGTCCTGAGTTCAACTCCTTGCATTCACGTGGTGGCTCACAACAATCTATATTGAGATCTAGGTCCCTCTACTAGTATGTAGGCAGAACACTGTATACATAATAAGTTATCTTAAAAAAAAAAAGAGTCTGCAATCAGTATCTCCTGCTTTGTATCTTTTGGGATCTAACTTTTTGGAGACTTATCTTATGTCTTAAGTAATTAACAGAATCTCCTCTGTGTATTTTTTCTGGATCAATCTCCATATTCTTTATATCTTAGAATATGTTAAAAAATATGTTATCTAAAAAAAATCTAACTTTGAATCAGTTAATAAGATGTCATCCATAAAATGGTAAACTATAGATTTTCAAATTGTACACAAATTATTTTCAATGGTTCTTGCATGAAATACTGGCACAGTGCAAGGCTATTTATCATTCTCTGTGGGAGAACTCTCCATTGGTATCTCTGAACTGATTGGGAATTATTATAAGTGGGTATTGTGAAGGTAAACTTTTCTGTCCTGTTCTTGTAGGGGTATAGTGAAAAAACAGCTTTTTAAGTCAATAACTATGATAGGCAATTCTTTAGGTCACAGAAGGGGCAGGGGAATACCCTTTGTCAAAGGCTCATAGACTAAATTACTTTATTTATGGCTCTCTTATCTGTCAACATTCTCCATTTTTCATATTTCTTTTTAACAATAAATACAGGAGAATGTCAAGGGCTGGTAGATTCTTCAGTATGTTGAGTTCTTAATCCCAGGTTCATTTCCCACATTGGGTGCCATAAATTACAGAATTTCCACAAATTACTGAGGAATAGATTATTATCAAGAAATTCTACAGAGAAATTAACTAACAGATACAGGACAAGACAAATTAAGTCTCAGAGTCCTTGGAAGGTTTGTGATCGATTCAATTCTACTTCATGTCCTGACCTGTCCTTCACCACCCAAGCTCATGAGGGAGAAGGGACTTACATAAGTGTGTACCAAATCTTAAGCTAGCTCAAAGGCCATATCCTAGGGGCTGGTACCAAAAATCATAGGTGGAAGTGAATCTTATTGTCACCAAAAGGCCACACCATAGGGCTTGTTTTCCAAAGCCAAGGTGGAAGCATATGTGTTCCACAGTACAGGAAGTCAATCAAATAAAATATTAGTTGCTTGAAAAAAATTTCAGTGGAATTAAGACACCTCTAGAAACACCTGGAAAGGAAGAAACAAATAAAAGTTATAAAGCCAAAGCACAGAAGAGAGATAACCACTGCCTCTGTAGACAAGAAGATTCAGAAGGGAGACAGTCATCAGCCATACACAGGAATTTGGCCACTTGGATGACAAGCCTCATTCCTTTAATAAACACTGTCTGACTAGGTAACTCACCAGAGAAAAGGTTCCATCTGAAGATTTCTACTGCTACCCAATTGATAGACTTTGAAATTTAATACTCCAGAAAAAAGTAACAAGACAGTTTAAGACTGTTTTGATGCAGAATTAATTAAAAATTCTCACAAATATTGACATAAACTTTTCATATACTTTTAGAGAGTATAAAGAGAGAAAACATTCTAAATTTATTCTATAAACTAATATTATCCTCATAGCAAAAGGAGACAAGGATATTATGAAGTAGGATCACTATAGAGGAGTGGATCTCAACCATCTTAATGCTGTGAAACTTTAATGTACTTCCTCATGCTATGGGGATCTATCAACCATAAAATTATTTTCCTTGCTATTTTCATAACTGTAATTTTGCTGTTATGAATCTTTATGTAAATATCCGTGTTTTCAGTTGGTTGTAGACAACCCCTGTGAAAGGGTCATTTAATGACCCACAGATTAAGAACCACTGCAATGGACACTATACTCTTCAAAAATAAAAATATTAGCAATTTGTATCTAGAACAAAGACTATGTATCACAACTAAGTAAACTTACTCCAGAAAGGCTATGCTTGTTTAATATTCTAAAAATCAATGCAATTCAACATTGCCCTAAATTAGTTCCTATTGTTAGGGGAAAACAAAGTTCATTTCAGCTTCCAGTTCCAGTTTCCAGTCTATCATTGAGTGAGGTGAAGTCAAGGCAGTAGGAACTGAAATCATCTAGTCACATCACATCCACAGTCAAGAGCAGAGAGAGATTGAATTACACATGTTTATTGTTCAGTTCATGTTCTCTACTCTTATATGACTCAGGACCTAAACCCAGGGAATAATGCCACCGATTTTTAGGCTAGAACTTCCTTTATCAATGAACAATCAGGACAATCCACACAGTTATGCTCATGGGCCAACCTGATCTAGACAATCCTTGACTGAGACCCTCTTTCCAGGTGATTACATTCTGTCATGTTGACAAAGAAAAACCTTCAGAAACATTAGTAGGTAAGGAAGATAGGTCATAATTATCACAGAAAAATAAGATTGAAAAATTCAATATTCATGATAAAGAGGTCAAAAAACTGGAATACAGGAGAACACTTTCACCCTCACAAAGAGAGACCCACAACTTACAGCTAACACAGGGAAACTTCAATGTCATAAAGGGAGTCTACATAATCTGTAGCTGCCATTAGAGAGAGTGAAATCTGGATCACTTTCCCTTTATAATTATAAACATTGAAAGCATGTGCTCTCTCTGCTCATATTCATCATGGTGCAAAAGTTCTAGTTAGTGCAATAAGGTAAGAAGAAATATAAAGACCATATAGTTAATAAAAGAAAAATTAAATAGCTCCATTGATAAATGATGCCATGTTCTACAGGTATCAACAACCTTGTTCTATAAAATGCTAAATAGTAAATATCATCAGCTTTGTAGTTACTGTGGTTTTTGTTACCATTATTTGATGGTATCATACAAATAGCAAGAGTCAACCCACAAACCAACTACCGTGTCCATAGTACAAAAAAAAATTATCCAAGAGTTTAGTTTGTCATATAAGCAATAA
>PVIH01001908.1:181834-211418 GCA_004025045.1 Sigmodon hispidus
AAAAAAAAAAAAAAAAAAAAAAAAAAAAAAAAAAAAAAAAAAAAAAAAAAAAAAAAGTGTACTAGGTATAAGCATAACAAAACACTTGAAGGACTGTTGGCTCCAAAGTACAAATGTTGATATAAAACAGAATAGTGTCATGAACACAATGGAGACACTCTTCCTATCAGCCAAAGGATTTCCCATACTAACAGTTTCTGTCTGTAGTTCCAACACAGTTTGTGTTTACTATTGGTGGGAAATCAAACCAGTGTAGCCTCTCTGGAAAGCAGTGTAGAGAATTCTCAAATATTTAAAGTTCTTAAATCTTGAAGATAAATCTTTCATATAACCCAGCTATGTCATTCCTTGGCCTATGTCCAAAGGACTTGCTGTCCTAACCTACAGACACTGGGTCAGCCACGCTCATTGCTGCTCTGTTCACAATAGCTAAAAAATGGAAACAACCTAAATGTCCTTAACTGAAGAGTGAATAATGAAAATGTAGTACTAAGGAATACTGTAGTGGATAGCAGATAGTACCACACATTGACTTTGGTGGTTTTGGGAGGAAGGGTGTTGGCCAGCATAGATTTGGGAATCACATATGGCCATGGGGCATCAGTATTTGCACATGGCCATAGGGGTCAGTTTTAGATAGGTGCACACATACACAGACCCCCCCACCTCCCACTCCCCCCACCCACAGATTGAATCATTGTGGAACCAGTCCAGTCTTTCCAGGAACTGCATGACTGCATCTTCCTTGTAGTACTCAGTGAGTGCTCTCTTTTGAACCCTTTATCAAATAAAAAATCTTTCTTTATCAATTATCTGTGATTATTTTCTCCATAAAAATATATTTAGCTGTAAAGGAATGTGAAATTTGCAGGTAAATGGATGGACCCAGAAAAGATTATATTGAGTGAATGTTGGGGTCTTCTTCCTTCCCCACAAGGATCTTCGATCACTTCTAGCAGAAGCAACCTGGGACCCAGGAAGGGTAAGTGTGATGCTCTCCTGTTTCCCAGCCTCCCATTTACCAGGAGAGAATCAGACACTGCGGGGAGTCAAGTCGAAGCAGGAGCTTATTTATTGAAAGGCAGCAAGCACTTTTAAAACATAAGACCGCAGGAGCAGAGGGGAGGTTCCCTTCCCTAGACCAATCATCAAAAAGGTCATTTACTCATGCCTTTAGGCACGTAGTATTTTCAACAGTGTCCAAGAGGAGGTCATGTGTCTGCATCATCCTGCCTGATTCTAGGGACCAATCCTGTTTTTTTGTAAACTCACTTCCCCTCAGTGCCATCTTGACAGCGATGAAACCCCCTACAAGTGAGGTACCCCAAACCCAGAAGAGCAAACATGGCGTGTTCATTCTCATTTGTAGTTCCTAGTTCCAAATCTTCAAATGTGAGTACATATCCTGGGGCAGAAGCCAATACCATGGTGATGATTAGGCAGAGAGTGACTTTTAGGACACAGGTGATACAAAGAGGAAATGAGTAAAAATGCAGAGAGGGGCTTTAATTGAAAAAAGGGAAGGAAGATGGATACAGAAGGGAAGGAAGGAGAGACGACACTAAAAATGTTTGAAAATCCTTAGGGAATTCATTACTTCATATTAAACTAAAATAACATAATGTGTAAGTTGTGTATCCCAACAGGAGGGAACTCATGTCTGGTACTGGAAACCTAGCCACATACCCAGGGCTAGTGAGCTCAGGGACCTTGGAGGAGAAACAACTATCTCCACTTTAGTAAGCCAGCAGAATTTCCAACTATATTTTAAAACTTATCCTTATACTCACAGGTAAATGTATCTCTCATTAAATAAGCTTCTCCTTGTAGTAGACTGAGACCATTACAGAAAAATACAACTGTCCAAAATACAGAAATCAGTTGACTGTAGAATGTCCCATCTCAGTGGATACATCTGTAGCATGACTTCCACCTCTAAGGCTCAGGAAACACTGTAGATGAGTGTTAGAAGAATGTAAGAGTCAGAGGACCAGAAAGTCTGCTATGAGGTTGCATCTCCTAGAATGACAGAGAAGCTGCACTATGGAAACATAATAACATAGCTGCCTAAACAAGACCTAAACCATGATGACACCAATAGACATACTGACATGGAGGAGGAAAGCTCATGTTCTTCCCCCGAGAAAAAGAACAATAGGTATCTAATGACTGCTAACAGAATGAGAATTAGTCTTTCCAGGAATAAACCCCTTAAATGGTTATTCAACACCTAGCAATCATCCCTGACATCATGTACAGACAAGCAACACCAAGCAAACTCAGTACATTGTGTTCATATGCATGCATCCATCCATCCATCTATCTCCAAAAAAAAAGAAGCCATGAACTTGAAAAGTGGGGAGGACATGGAATAGGATAGAAAGAGAGGACAAGGGAGGGGCTGGAGTGAGGAAAGGAAAGAGGGAGAGGTTTTCATTACATTTAAAAATATATAAAAATATATAAATTAAAATATATACTACTAAAAATATATAAATTAAAATAAAATTAAACTAGGACAAAAAACTGACACATTTCATAGGTTTAGGGAGCTCATCCCTGGAACAACTATTTCACTCTTAGGACTTCTTAGTTACCTGTGGTGTGGCTCTTTATGTACATGGTGCCTCATAGTTATATATATTGGTGCCTCATGGTCTTTCCACTGTCCACTTGGGTTTATCTGTTGGTATTGTTCTTGTCTGGCTCAAGTTTAGACCATCATGCTGGAGAGATTGTATGGGTGTATCTTCTGACATCGACAGCAAACAGCTTGATCCTCTGCCTCTTGCAATCTTTCCATTCCTCCCCTTTTCAAAATTCCTTGAGACTTAGGTGCTGGAGTGTTTTGTAGATGCATGTACTGGGACTAAACTTCACAACTCTGCATTTTTATTGGTTGTTGCTTTCTGTTCCATGAATACTAATGTAGTGGTTTGAATAAGAATGGTCCCCATAGGCACATGGATTTGAATACTCAGGGAGCAGAACTCTTTAATAGGAATAAAAGTATTAGATATTACGATCTTGCTAGAGAAGTGTGTGCTTTGAGGGTTGCAAAAGCCAACACAGAACCCAGTGTTCCTCTCTTTTGTTCTCTCTGCCTGCAGATCAGGATATAACTCTCAGCTACTGCTCCAGCTCCATGCCTGCCATGCTCCTGTCCATGATAACAGACTCTCTGAAACTATAAGCAACTCTCCTCAATTAAATGCTTTCTTTTTATAAAATCTCTTTGATTTTGGTGTCTATTCACAGCTATAGAACAGTATCAAGGCTGAACAAGAAGCCAGTTAATGTATTAGGAATAAATTTTAGTTCCACTTCCAGAGATCTTGTCACTGTAAATATTGGTTTAATAGAACACTAATTGGCCAGAAGCTAGACAGCAAGTAGAGGCAGAGCAACAAGACTAGGAGAACTCTGGGAAATGGACGAGGTAAGAAGCTGGATGCAGAGGAAGCTAGACAAGAATGCTATACTGAGATAAAGTTACCATGTGGCTAAACATGTATAAGAATCATGGGCTAATTTAAGAGTTAGAGTTAGCAAGTAATAAGCCTGAGCCATAGGCCAAATAGTTTATAATTAATATAAGCCTTTGTGTAATTATTTGGGACTAAATGGCTGCAGGACTGGCTGGGTGGAACAGAGAAACTTTTGACTAAACAGGACCAAGCCCTTTCCTCCTGCACCAAAACTGAGAAAGGAATTCAATAACAAGTAAGAGCTCCAAAATACTAGCTTTTCCTCCTTTCTTCCTTCCTCTCTCTCTCTTTCTCTCTCTCTCTCTCTTTCTCTATTTTTATCAGTATTTTTCTCAGGGTCACCCAATGATCTCTGTTTTTCAGTCATCTAAACACAACATTCTAGTCAATGTTTGTATCAGCTGGGACATAATTACCTTCCTATCCTTTTAAGTTTCCTATATTGTAAATTTCTTCTCAGGACATTGGGCCTTAGAAGAGTTCATATCACATTACATTTGTATTAACAACTTGTCTGTGTGTTGTACTCATGTTCTCTGCTAGTTCTATCAGTGTTGTTTTATATTTTCACAATATTTCTACCATTTAGTGCCTATGTTATTGTTTGATGTTAGATATCTGATACTTTCTTTTCTCAAATATCCATATCAGTAATGACTATGGCATATATATATGTACGTATATATACATATATACATATGATACCATGATCAAGGCAACTTATTTTTTAAAGATTTATTTATTCATGTATTTCATGCATACACCAGAAGAAGGAATCTGGTCCCATTACAGATGGTTGTGAGCCACCATGTGGTTTCTGGGAATTGAACTCAGGATCTCTTAACCACTGAGACATCTCTCTAGCCCCTGGCTTTTATAGTTTTGAATTCCTTGTTTTATTTATGTTTTATTGTTTTATTTATGTTCTGGATATGTGTGTGTACAGTCATGTGCATGAGCTCATGCCACACATATGTGTAGATAGCAGAGGGTGGCTTGCTGGGGTGAGTTCTCTGTCTCCACTGTATGGGTTCTGGAGATAGAACTCAGGCCACCAGGCTTAGCAACAAACCTGTTTACCTTCTAAGTCATCTTACTTTTATTTATTTATTTTAATGTCATGCTCTCTTTGTTTTAAACTTCAGTTTAATAGTACAAAGGAACATGGCATACATAAATTGCTATTTGATTTCTGAGTTCCTAATCTGATATGACTTCTTAGTTCCTTAGTAATATATGGTGATTATTAATATAATGTTTTGTTTCTAGGATATGTACTCATTATTCTGTGGCTGAAACTGCCTTAAATTTAACCTCTTGCACCTTTACTTGTGTGTATGTGTATTCATGTGTATGACTGTGGGCACATGTGTGTCACAAGTTCTGTGTGGAGATTGAGAACAGTTCAAGTATAATGTTCTGTGAATATATATTACAAACTTAATAAAACCTGAATACTAGGGGAGAAAGTACACAGTCAAATCCTAGGCAGACAGCTCAGGAAATCCTTGATCCTTGAATACAAGGATAAACAGCTGAGAGTTGGTCACACACACCTTTAATCCCAGCACAGGGAAAGCTGGAGTGGTGACCAACATCTTTTATCCCATAACTCCAGAGACAGAACTTCTGTTTCTGTGAGTTCAAGGCTACATGCCTTTAATCCTAACCTGGATGGGATATATAAGGGTATATAAGGACTCTAGAAACACATCAGAGACAGAAACAACTGACAGAAGCGACTGAGAGAAGTTAACAGGCAGAAAGGACCAGGAGTGAGGCTGGGGAAGTTGCAAGACAGCTGGATAGAACTGACTGTGGTGCTTCCTCTCTCTGATATTTCAGCCTTCTCCCAATATTTAGCTCTGAGTCTCGTTTATACAACCCAAATTTGTGCTACTACAATGCTCTTCTACCACCTCATTTGAGACAGGTCTTTGGTTACTCATAAATGCATAGCCAAGCTAGCTGGTCTAGGAGATCTGGGGGTCCTTCTGTCTTTGCCTCCTCTCTTGCCATAGGAGCACTGGGATTAGAGATGCACTATCTATGTAAGTTATAGACACCTGAATTCTGGTCCTTACTCTTGCTCAGCAAGTGTTTTGACACTAAGTCATCTCTTCAGCTCCTAAAATATTGCCAGAACAATATTTTTGTGCTTGTTTTGCTCTTTGTTATGCTAGAGATTGAACCTAGGGTCCCCACATATGCAGAGCATGCACTGTATGCTACAGTACCAACCGTAAACTGTCTCATGTCCATCACAGCATAGAGCATTTTAGCCCAAAGTCTGGTCGCTCTTTGCAATTTCTGTCGTCTCGATTGCTGCTCTCTCCCATGAGAGTGTCAACTGGTGGCCTAGAGCCCCGAGTCATTGTCATCATCTCTGTTTAGAGACCTATGGTGCCATCTGCTTGGAAACAAGGGGCTTTTATGCTTCTTTTTCTGTCTAGATCTTCCACTGTTTCAAATCACAGCCACTATATATCCTTATTATCTTCTTTTTAAATTATTTCTTAGGTATAAATATCATCAGATAGAAAATTAATTCACCTCTTTTAAACTAAATCATAACTCTGTGTTGTAATAACTGGATAACTAATAATGAGTGAATTAATTTTAAAATTATATTTTCCTGAGTAGTTTTCTAATAAATGTTCTCTTTACTGAGATACCAAATCTTTTGAGTTTATTCATGATTTAAGATTGCTCATGAACTTCTTTTGTTTCTTTTCAAATAAAAAATTAATTGTAAAGAAATAGAAAAAAAACATTACACAGTGAGATTAGTACCCTTTCTTGATAAAATTTTATTTTTATTTATAAATTTATTCTTCTCTCATATAAGACATTCCAAACACAGTCCCCCAACTCCTCCCATCCCCCTCCCACCTCTCCTCTTCCCCACATCCACCCCTTCTCTGTTTCTTCTCAGAAAAGATCAGGCACCTCAGTGATATCAACTGAACACAGCATGACAAGTTACAATAAGACAAGGCACAAGCCTTCATATCAAGACTGGATGAAACCACTCAGTAGGAGGAAAAGGGTCCTAACAACTGGAAAAAGAGTTAGAGACACCCTAATTCCACTGCTAAGAGGCTCATAAGAACAAGCTACACAACCATATTGTATATGCAGAGGACATCTATAGACTCATGTAGGCTGGGATTGACCATTCAGTCTCTGTGAGCCCCTAAAAGCCGTGCTTAGTTGATTCTGTGGGCTGTGTTCTCCTGGCATCTGTGACTCCTCTGGTCCCTACAGTCCTTTCTCCCCATCTTCTTCAGGGTTCCCCGATCTTGGTCTAATGTTTGGGGATGAGGTGTCCATGCATCTGCTCCCACTAGTTGCTGGATGAAGCCACTCTGATGGTTATTGGGTTAGGCACTGATCTATGAGTATAGCTGAATAGCATTAGCATCATTTCATTGACTGTTTTTTTCTGTTTGGCTCTATATTTAACTTCCATATCCTGGCTATCTAGGCAGTATCAGGCATGGGATTCCTCTTGTGGCATGGACCTCAAGTTTACCAATCATTGGTTAGTCACTCTCAGGAGCTCTGTGTCATCATTGCTCCAGCACATCTTGTAGGTAGAGCAGGTGTAGGTCAAACGTTTTGTGGCTGGGATGGAATCCTAGTTCTACCAGTGCATGCCTTGACTGGTTTCAGAAGATGATCAGTTCAGGTCCCATATCCTCCTTTATCAGAAGTCTTTGATAGGGTCACCCTCACAGGTTTCAGGAAGCTTCCACTGTACTAGATTTCCAAATGGCCAGTCAAGTGCCCCCAAGCTAGTTATCTCTCCTAGTACTTTCTTCCTCCACTTCTTCCTTCTCTACCTGTTCCCTTTTGTTTTTACCCCTACCCACCCACAGCCCATCCATATAATCTATTTTATTTCTCCTTCCCAGGAAGACCCATGAGATGGCTTAGCCATTAAAGACTAGGTTCATAACCAAAAACTTTATTTTCTTTAGTCATATATATACACAGAAATACACACTTTAACAATGCAATATTATGTGTGTGCATGTGTTAACGTGTGTGCACATTTATGTGTATGTCTCTCTGTGTGTAGGCATCTTTGTGTGTTCATGTCTATGTGTGCACATTTAGGCATGTCTTTGTGGATGTGTGTGCATGTGTGTATACAAATCTGTGATGTTCATATGGATGTATTTGTGCACATTTGTGTATGTCTGTATGTCTGTGTGCACATGAACATTTGTACTCAATGGTCAGCAAAGCTCTCATTCTGAAGGTGAAAAAAAGTCAAGCTGAAATTCAATGACTATCTGGAGGAAACTATGCTCTGTCATTATTTGGTTAGATATGCGTTATTGTCAAGTTGTGGGGTTTTTTTCCACCCACGGGTTTAATAAAAAGCTGACCAGCTGAAGGTAGACAAGAAATGTGGGCAGAGCTACCAGACTGAGAAAATCTTAGAGCAGAGCAGAGACACCACACAGATGCCACAGGGATATGACAGAGACACGATAAGGAGATGGCCACAGATGCAGAGGGAAGAAACTGAAATGCTGCTCTGAGAAAAGATGCCAAGCCGCATGGCTGAACAAGATGGGTTAGTTTAAGAGTAAAGAGTTAGCTAGCAATATGTTTGGGTCAATCAGCAGAAAATTAATGTAACTGCTTGTGTGTGTCTCTGTGGGACTGCATGTGTTTCTGTGGGACTGCGGGTCCGAACCTCAGGGCTAAAACAGGAAAGTCTGGGCCAGGACCTATTACAACAAGATATATAAACATAATTGGTGATGTTTTCCTGAAAAGTGAAATGGAAAAAATGAAGAACTTTATACAAGCCTGTGTGTGTGTTGAGCACAGGATACAAGAACACCGAACTATGCTGTGTGAGGAGCTTGTTTCGGAAAAGACCAGGACACTGAAAGAGTAAAATTACAGTGCTGTGTTAAAATTACAGGGTGTGTGTTGGGGGCTGCCAGCCTGGTGAGGGCCATGGCACAGAGAGAGGCCAAGACACTGGCCAAAGAGTACTTGGAACCAGCTGTGTGCCAAACCATTAATTCATAACATTATAAGCACTCCTTTTGATATCACATCACCCCTGCAAAACAGGCGGGATGGGGCAGGTTTGAGTCAAAAGAACTCTCACATGATTCTCTCATAAGTGGCAGAAAGAAGGAGGTCACATCTGAGGTTCTGAAGGCACCTCATCTCACCACCACACCCTTTCTCACCTGCATAAAAAGGGTATTTTGGTTGCAGTATTTATCAGTGCATTTAAGCCTCTCTACTTAGCTGCCCCTTTGAGAGCTTGATCAAAAGTCACTGATTTCAAGACTTATCAGAAAAACCAATATAAACAACCCCAAAGTGGCTGAACAAGCAGAACTCATTTTTCCCTGAAGAAGGCACCATACCCACTATCTCTAGCTCCAGCTCTGATCTGTCTGCACAGCAGGAGACAAGAAGCTCTAGAAGACAAACACCAGTTTCTGTGGATGACAGTTCCTACTCGAAAATTTACACTGCTTATGACATACCTGTTTCTTATACTTTTCTTGTTTAACAATTAGTTCTAATTTGTTAAATAGAGAATATTTACATGGTATACCAAGCTGAAAGTCCTAAAGGGTATATATTGAATCTCCTTTCCATTACAGTCCAGGCTGCCCAGTTCATAGCCATGGTTGCTCAAAGCAGATTACTTGATCCTGAGCATCTTGGATCTTTCCAGAGACTATTAACATACAAACAAGTAAAGAAGCACCAAAATGTGCATCACTGCCTTGTTTATTAGAGACTTCATAAAAATTACAGATCAGCTAATATTTTGCTCTTTCACATAAAAAATATGCAATACACTCATTTTCTTTATTTCTGTGAAGTTTTTTAATGTTTCTAAGCTACTACAATGTATTTTGTTATGTGTATACACACAGATATATTTAGATAGTCCCCACTGATAGATGTTTAAGTTGTTTTTCTTTTATTTGTTATTATTTATGGATGACAATAAAAAAAATCCATCTGCATTAGTTTTCAATTTCTACCATACCAATTTACTACAAACTCAGTTACTTAGAATTCATATTTGGCATTCAGTTTTGTAGCTCAGAAGTCTGGATGTGCTTGGCAATGTTCTGTGCTCAGAGTCTCACAAAGTCAAAATCAAATTGTTGGCAGTTTGACTCTTGTCTGAAGGCTGCGCTTCCAAGCTCACAGAAGTGTTGGCAGAATCCAATTCTTTGCAGTTGTGAAGCTGAGTTCCTGTTTGCTAGTGGCTCTGAGCCAAGAACCTGTCTGATTCCAGAGGTAGTCTTATTACCACATGGTTCCCTCCCTAGTTAAACTAGAGAGGACTCATGCTTGAAGTTTCTGTGACTTCTCTTTCTGCCAGTGACAGGAGAAGACTCTTTGTTTTTAGGTGTCACATAGTTAGAGCAGACTCATCCAAGTAACCTCTATATTTTAAAATCAAGGTAATGTCATCCCTGGGAATAATAGCTCATTACAAAGATGTTAGAACATTCTGCCTACAATACATCATTCACTTTGTATTTACTATATTCTGTTGTTATTTTCCAGTGTTCTAGTAGCATTAACTCAGTCATCACTGCAATGCACCGAGGCGTCTGGTGTGACTTCTGTCACACAGATGAGTGACCTTTATCATAGAGAAGACAAGCAAATCGCCAAAGGTCACAAAGCTGGGGAGTGATGGAATCAATGTCAACAAACTTCCGCTTACGCTCTGCTTCTTACTCTTCCAAATGGAGTTTCCCTGATAGGTAATTCTCTCCATTAAACACTGCACCCAGCAGAGACCTGACAGCAACAGAGGTGATACAATCAAGAATTCAACTGAAGAGGGTATTTTAAAGTAACTGTTTCAGAGAGATGGGCAAGAAATCCCATGAAGACTGTGAAAGAATAGAGTTTAACTAAGAAGAACTGAGTCTTGCTTCACCATCCCCAGACTCAGCAAAAGAGAAACAACTGTGTTACTGGAGGCTGGAAACAGCTGGAGCTGTGAAAAGAAAAGATTCCGGTCATGTGACCTATGACTGAGTACCACCCTAACCCTAACCCTAACCCTAACCCTAACCCTAACCCTAACCCTAACCCTAACCCTAACCTCTGCCCTTTCTCCCTTCTTGATTTTCATTCTCCTTGTACTGGCCAAACTCAACTAGAGACCTGAATGACGTCCTTTCTAGAGTTATGTTTTGGAGAATCAGGCATACAGTATGGTGATAATTGAGATTGAGTAGAGAATGGATATCTGAGAATAGAACAGTTATGAGTGACTAGAAATGATTGTGAGTGAGAATTTGTATCACAGTGTGTCTTTGAGTCCCATGGTTAGAAATGGGGTTTCTCTCAGTATTCACCTCAAAGATAGGAATGTTTCTCATTCATCAGGCAATGGTAGCAGAGACTGTAACTGAAGACCTCCCTAGCATGCTGTGGTTTTTAAACACTCACACAGTATTTGTGAATGTGTTAGATTCCTACAAAGGGTTTGTTGGTTCTTATGTCCCTAAAAGGCAGAGCAAACTGCATATATACACAGCACACACTGACCAGAAAGGGTCAACCATTTGGAGTTCTGAAATGCTGTGAACTAGTTGGTGATGCAATTTTAACTTGAACTTGGCCGTGTTTGAGGATTTGTTTTGTAAAACTAAGGTAGATGCTATGAACTAGACTTCTTGTTTTTCTAAGGAGCTGGAGGCTGTATATTAATGCACTAGGGTCCTCAATTAGTTCTTCATCCAAGCTCCAGTTAAACTGGTGGTCTGGTTTTCTCAGGAAAGGGACCAAAGCAATGCAGCCACAGCGAGTGCTGTCCAGGCAAGATTTCTCAAACAGCTCGCTGTCCACTGTCATTCTTCTCTGTAATAAGCTGGTCACGTAAAACCACTTTCCCACCACACAGATGCTAAGACCACTGAGCTCTAGAAATTTCATCAGTGAAGCAGGATTCTGTGCATCAGCATGCATCTGTCATACAGAAACATTTATGGTGCTTTCTGTTTCCTGTTTACTGGTTCCAATTACCATAGCATCAATTTAATGAACAAGTCAAAACACCTTGATTACTATTGTGTCTCTGTGACTCATTAAAATAATCACTCTCATTTTATCTCTGACAGCCAAGCAGAGACATTTGGCATGTTCTTCCTACTCCTGGAGCCTAATTTTCCCATTGAAATCAGCTCCATGGCTGCACATCCCATCATTATTTTAGACCTATTAAATTTGAAATTTGAAATAAGAGGATTTCAAGGCATTTTTCAAGTTTTGAGACCTTCTTGGCAGTTCTGATTGGGGTGGGGAGGTGGCTATGCAATCTATGAATAAATATACTCCCTCCTACCATCTCATTTTTAATAAAAATATTTTATTATCATAGCCTCATTAACTGTAGGGTATCACTCATCATCTAGGTTTTGTTCACTTACTCACACTCAGTTTTTCTAGTGACACACCAAACCAGGAACCATCTATGAATCTCTATATTAATACATTTGACCCATTATTGCCTCTTGTTCAGCCTTCTACACTCAGAGTCAATGCCTGTATATATACCCTAGACCCCTACCAGTTTACAGGGCAAGATTTCACCTCTATGCAGAAGCTTTATCCCTTCCCAGAACTGACTCTTATTATAGTTTTGGAAGGAACTGAGGAAAGGCATAGTTGGAGAGGGAACCATCCTATTGCATGGTGGCTGCCCTGGAGCAGGGCAGGAAATGTATGTAAAGTCAAGCTTCCTCGGGGAAGATTCAGGGGCTCAAAACACACAGCACAGGTGATTATATACATGCTCCTATTTCAAGTCTCACAATCCCATTGCTTATTCACAAATGCCTTAGTCAGCAAGTGATACCCAGAGAGGTTAACTGTTCATCCCATGTTGCCTTCCTGTAGCGGATATAGCAAGCACATGACCTAATTTTTAGTGACATCTACATGTTTGGTAAGAACAGTCAAAGTCCATCATTTTGGCTTTTTCACTTTCTCCTTACATTTTGATTTAGAAGCTCAATCTTCAGACTCTCTTCCCCTCCCCTCCTTTCCCCTCCCCTCCTTCCCTTCCCTGTTTGTCTCTTCTTTTCTTCTCTATTTTTTTCTTTGTGAACTATTCAAGGTAGTTAGGAGTAGTTACAGTACAAATCCAGACCACTGGAATCCGCATCGTGTTAAGAACCAGCATGAGAGGATACCTTGACATTTACTTGCTTTACATTGCACACTAGTGATAACTTAGAATAGTAAAGATTAGTGTTATGATTGTCTCAGGCAGATATCTGTGGGTTCATAAAAATACACACAACAGGGGAGAGATGTCTCAGAGGTCAAGAGCACTTGCTGATCTTGCTGAACACCAAGTTTAGTTCCTAGGTGCCTAGGTTAAGGAGCTCATAGCCATCCAGAGGATTGAATGTCCTCTTTTGGCTTCCAAGGACACCTGCATTTGCCTGTACATGCACATGTGTACAAATAATGAATCTAAAAATATATAATATGCAACAATAGAATCCCATTTGAGGGTCTGTTTCCCTGGACTATTCTTTATACAGATTACTATATCAACCAAAATACACAAGAGAAACAAATATCATCATCAAATAGTTCAATTTAGGAGAACATAATGAAGGAAATATTTTAAATAAAGGATTTCCTGAGAAACAGAAATATATAATTTTATACATATATGTAAGTACAGGCATATATTTAACACACACACACACACACACACACACACACACACACACACGACTAACAAGTGAAGGGATTCAGGAAAGTCCCAAATTTGCAGAATTCATGTCTTAGTCTGAGTCTGAAGGTTGAGTGGCATGGTGTTCTGCTCTGTGTGGTGGTCTCCCACAGGCCCGGATGTCTGACTGCCTATTCCCTCATGGGTGCTACTGTACAGGGAAGTTTAAATGGTTTAGCTTTGTTGGAAGAAGTACATACCTTGGGGAGGAACTCTGAGATTTTAAAGCCCCTGATACTTCCAATTTGCTTTTTCTGCTTCTGGTAATGTTAGCTCTGGGCTTCCCGATCCTGTTGCCATGGCTGCTGCTCTTGGCTCCTCCTCCCTCCCAGGATGGACTCTTATCTCTCTGGAACCATAAGCCAAAACAACCTGTTTCTTCCTTACGCTGGTATTTTATCATAGCAACAGAAAAGTAACTGAGACACCATAGAAGTAGGAGGAGTCAATGTAAGCTTTCAACACACACACACATTTATATATATAAAATCCTTCAGTTAATAAATGAAGTTGATTTTCAATTACAGGACAATATTTTCTACTTAGTCTATTTATTTAAAAGTAATCTCATTCAAAATACTCTCAGAAATAACCCCAAGATTATTTGAACAAATGTAGGCACTCACAGGTCAGGCAAGTTGACCCAGAGAAACTTGTGGGTACTAAATACATACACTTGCTATGTCAAGTGAACAAACCTCAATATACTTAAGCAAACTTTAACTTAACATATAAAATACATCAATGTTTGCTGTATATCATAGTTATTAGGGAATCTGGAAACCAAAGCAGGGTTCTGAGGACCCAGCAATTAGCAGCAGCAGAAGTCTGTTACCAGCATGGGAACCAGGGAGAAGGTCTACTATCCTGAGAGTCTGGTGAAAAGATGGTGACAGTTGTGGTAAACTCCATCTGACTCTACCTGTGACCATAGAGAAGCACAATGTCTGTAGGATTACCCTTGAAAGCTCTCCCCTTCCACCCTCCCTGCTCTGTGCCTACCTGCCCTGTGCTTGTCTTTTCTATAAGGAGAGTTAAGGGAAGAAGAGCCTCCAGTGTACTCAGTAGGTCAGCTCCTGGAAGACAAAGCCAGGCAACAAAGAACTCAGGCTAGGCATGGAGAACACCTGGAACAACGGTTTCTCTCCTGTTAACCGGTACAGTCTCCCATTATCCATGGCAGAGGTGTCTGAACCCATAGACTGTAAGGACATTTGCATATACTGTATTTTTTGTATGTATATGCACCTACAGTAAAGTTTAATTTATGCATTAGGCATGATATGAAATTAATGATAACTAATACTATAATATACTACAATAATATACTCTAATGAAAGTCATGTGACTGTTCTTTCTGTGTGTGTCACTCTCCCACTTTCTCTTTGTCTCAAAACATTTTTCTGGGTTCATCTTTTGTTTTATGATAATGAGAGAGGAAACAATGCCCAGGTGATGAGATAACATGAGGCAGATGAAGCAGGCACTGCCCCATAGAATTAGGTCACTATTAACCTTTGGGTGACATTCAGAATGCGAAGCATCAAGCCCTAATGATTATGTCAAGGGTGAAATGTAGGAGTGTGTGGTCTGATTACCAAGAGGATTTCTGAAGTGGTTAGAGGGCTGGGGTGTGTACAATGCAGGTGCACTGGACAAAGGGAGGGTTCATTTTCTAGGTGGGATGAAGTGGAGCTTATGAAAGTTCATTATGCTTCTCAAAAGAGTGTGTGATTTAAATCTGATGAAGTGTTTATTTCTGGAATTTTCCATTTAATATTTTAGAATTGAGGATGACCAATAGGAACTAAAACCATGGAGTAAGACGGACATGTTCTGCAGGTGCACATTAAGTTCAAGAGGTCTTGATCAGTCGGAGAGAAGATGTGTTTGTTCTTAGTGTTCTCAAAGGTTCTGAAAGCCTGTGTGTGAGCCCCTGACCCAGCTTGCCCACGAATGTGCTCTTAAATGTCAGAGCTTTGTCAACACTCCTGGAAAATGTTGTCTCTGTGTAGTTCCTTTTTTACATTTCTCCAAGGAAGCTTAATATCCTTGTATACAAATTTAACTGCTAACAACAGGGAATGTGACTCAGTTCACTTTGTCATTAGGAAGAAACGAAGTAAGAAAACAAAGAAAAAAACAACAGTAACCAGTCACTAGTGGGCCTGTGTGGATACCATTTTTCCTTGAAGATATCACCAAATCGGAGTTTTTATCTCAGCTCCTCTTGATACCAGGCTTCAATCTCAAAGCTTCAACTTGTTCCAGCAGCGAGGCCCAGCTCCACAGCCCTCAGCTGCCCTGCGCCCTTGTCTTTGATGCATTGCTGTACACAGGATGTGCGCAGCTTCCTTTGGGATAAACCGCGGGACAGCATTCCCTTCAGTCTCTACATATGTCTTCACAAATGTTCCTATCACCATCACATGATTAAACTGCACATGGTGTCCTCCTCTGCATTCCAGGAGTTGCTCAAAGTTCAGAATCTACAGAAGATGAATATTCTTCCTGGTTAGGTATTAATGTGATTTGTCAAAACCCAACGAAGTGATTAAATGAATACTATAACTCACACTATGTTTGGAGGGAGATGATGACAACGGAAATTAAACCTTTCATATGGAAAAACAGAAGAGCAAACAGGGCTCGGTGGCCTCCCGCCTCCAGCAGCTATGCACTTATCAAGGCCCCAACCCTGAGGTGAGGCAAACTCTCTTGTCATAAAGTTTCAGCCACTTTGGAAGGCTGTCTTTTTTCTCCCTTCAATCTTCCATGGCTACAATTGAGGTAGGCACTTTTGGCAAGGATGCTTCTTCTGCACTGTCTCTGTTCAAGGTCTTGTTTCCTGAGGGGAAGGATTTGGATCTTGAAACTACTTCAAAGGCTGACAACAGTTGGAAGAGACTGTTGAATATGGTGTTTCTGTGCATATAACACTCTTTACAAACAACCTTGTAAAGCCAGTTTTATTGTACTCATCTCCCAGCTCAAAAGTACCAAATGGCCTTACTTTTTCCCATAGCTGCTAGTCAGGAATTGTAGCTAGGAAAGTCTATGTATACCCTTTCTTCCACACAAGTAGTTTTATTTGTAATTTTTCTGTACTTAGGAATAAACTTTTTATATCAAGCAAATTTGAGTGAGAAATCCATACCACCCTCCTACACACACACACACACACACACACACACACACACACACACCCTGCACACTGTGGTAACCCCCTTTGCAGATGAGGAAGAAACATAATGAAAAAGTAACATGTTCTTACTTTTTCTTGCAGGGGCTAGCCTTATCATGGATAGCTATTTGTGTACTAGGCTAGACATTCTAGAAGACAAAAGAGCTTAGTTTACTCAATCTATGTGGTTCAGGGTTCTGATAGGTCAGATTTAAAACAATCACTCTGGAGCCAGGGACAGAGTCAGAATTATTCAACTCCATGGACTGGGTGTTGGCTAAGATGTTAGTTACGTGAGAGGTCAAATGGCACCATTTGAGGACTGGTAACTATAACTAGCCGATATATACTATGAGTTGTTCTATAAACCGTGGCTTTGATAGCTCATCATCACACACATGCAATTGCATTTACATTTATCCCTCAAAAATACTTTTATTTACTCAGTTAAGTCACCATTAGTTGCTTTAGAAACTATACCCCCCTCATTTTGAAGAGGGCTACACAGATCCATCTAACCAGTGTTGTAAGCCTGGGCTCTCTAGGTGATTCTTCATAGACTGATCCTGCTGTACCTCCTCCTGGTTTATTAATCTATGGTTCCAGCATAACCAGAGTATGAAGAGACAGAGGAAGAATACTCCCTGCCTGGGGATGGGGTGAGCACCCTAGCCAACTGCAGACTCTGTATCAACAAGGATCGTTTTTGGTTTTTACCTTAGGTGACCTTAGGGGCTGGGTACTTTGGGGCAGAGACTTTTCTGGAGCCCCATCTCTTGACTCTTTGGCAGCCGCTCACTGTGGGGATGGGTTTGGGATGTAGAGATTGTCTTAAAGATTGGATAATCACAGCTTGTTCTTTTCTGGTTTGGAGTTTCTCTGGACAGATAATTTTTTTTTTATATAAAACTCGAGACATTAACCTATAGCATAGGTAGCATATTGTATGTTTTATGTTCACTGACAGGTTCCTCTATGACTTCAAGTCATATAGCTGAGCCGGGTTTTGTTTGTTATTTTAAGGAGCAAATGGCAAACAAATGTTTGAAAACAAGTATTAGGTCTCCAATGTGTTTCCATGTAAATTAAACTCCTAATAAGAAGTTACTCTGAGGAAAACTACTGTTGCTCACCCATGCTCTGCTGACAGCCCTCAGGTTCCCTCAGCCTCGGATGGAAGGGAACAGCTGGTCCTGTAAGTGTCAGGTCATCACAGGCTATATCTTTCCAGCTCTGCCCCTGGTTCTCCGAGGGATGAAAAGCCCAAGAAATTCTGAAATCGAGAATCCATTCACAGTTTCCATCTGAGTGCCTTTCCCACCCCTCCATGCATGAGTCTAGAGTCCCATGGCTCCAACATGCAGCCGGAATCTCCCCATTTATGTTTGTATTTACACATTTTAAATGGGTTGTCCTAGAACAGGATTCAAAATTAAATGTCCAAAAAGACTTCATTAAAAACCAAGTCTCTTCAGCTCTATCAGTTACCCACTAATTTCCACTTCATGGCAATTCCTTTTTCTATTTTTCTCAAAGTCTGAATGCATATGCAAGTAAATGCCAGCATGGGGCCTCCTCCATCCCTTTGAACACAGTGATACCAAGCTGCGCGTAGTCCTCTGTTCTTTTTTTCTATAGCTATTCACTGTCAGGGACCTTCCTGTCCCAGCTCCCAGTTACATTACTTACTCCTAAATGACTTTTGAGTCTTGCATCATGTGGCTCAAATTGCTTCTCTACTGGGGATGAAGTAGATAGATCCTTATTGCTGGCTGTTTTGAACAATGCTGTTCCCAGCAATTTCATGTATGTCTCACTTTACATATATATATGGGACAAATGACAAAAAATGATAATTTCTGGGCCTGAACCATACACACCGTTACGACTTTAACAGATGAGCCTAATTTGATTTCTTTACAGTTTGTCTATTCTCACTGGTAAAATAGAAGAACGCAGATTTCACTGTAATGAAGCCTTCTTAACATTTCCTCAATGCCAGGTTTTTTGTGTTTTTTTTTTTTTTTTTTTAATTTTCCAGTACAATAGGTGAAAATGTTATCGCATTTTAATTTCAACTTGCATTGTGTGTGAGGTAAAGCGGTTTGTTTCTAATATGAAATGCTTCAGAGAATTTTAATTACAGGGAGGAATAAAACAGACAAATAATAAGCAACCTCAGGCTTTGGGAAAAGGAATCATGTGTCTTCAAACTCAAAAGCCAAAGGCAAACCCAGGGCACATAGCATGCCTCCATTCAAGGATTCTAACACTGGCTCCAAAGCTTGTGCATCTTTTCCCATTTCCTCATCCGTCTCTTTTCTCCCATCTTTCTCTAGCTACCCTAGGCACACCCCACGCCAGCATGCTTCTTTGCTTGCTGGCTGAGGAAGCTTCTAGATTGCATATTTGTAGCTTTTTGTTAGGGTTGCATTAGTTTAGGGCCTCACTTCCTATCAAGGTAGGCTTGGGTATGTGGGATGCAGGAATCAGTTTGTAAACCATACTACACAGTGTGCCCATCATTGAGGGAGATATAATAACTTTAAGACACATTGCTAGGAGAAAAATCTTAAGGTAAAGACATTTATGTAAAACACTTGGGCAAAATTAAAGGGGAAGAAATCTCTTTATATCTGTGTGGTTGTTGTTCTAAAGTGACAAAATTCACTCAAAATATTCGCAGACAACATTGTACAATATATATTGTCCACATATGACAAGTGAAGAAGCAATGGCTTTTCAAACATCAAATAAAACATTGCCCTGTATAATACATGGAAATGCAATGTCTAAAATAAACTATTGAAAATTGACAAAAAATCTTTAAATGTTTTTATCTAAAGCTACACAGTAAATGACAGGAACAATAAGCTTGACTATGAGCCTCTAATTTAGGTCAACATGTTTTTGTTCAGCAACCCCAGTAGAATCTTGCTGTTGGTGCACGGATGATCCACGTCCTAGCTCCTCACACTGAAAAATCAGCTGAAGACCTTCACTTGGCCACTAGATGGCAATGTTGCCACAGGCCACCTCTGCTGTAATGCAGCACAAACAGAGTTCTTCAGAGAAGATGTTCTAGAAGGTGGAAGAAAATTACCTTGTCTAATTTATACAGCTGATGTCGCAGCACCCGCACTTAGAATTAGAGACACAAATTCTATTGTCATTGCATTTTCTTTGAAAATATACCTTTTGAAAATATTTGTGAAGTGTTGATCATGTTTCAACAAACCCCATAACTCAATCTTAGTCCCGAAATCTTTTGCCACCTTATTTCATGAATAATATGAATAAATAGTCTCTTCAGATATATCCACAGATATGAAAAAAAATCTCCTTTTCTTCTTTGTTTTATGTACAAATGTTTTAATGCAGGTATTTGTTTTAGGATTACTAGCAATGCATGTTGAAAGGAATGTCTGCATTCACATAAAAAGAAAAATCTTTTTTTTTTTTTAATAGCTTCACAGAGTCTTTTATAGAGCATAAGTTTATACATATATCTTACTGAGATACATGTTGACAGGTATGGTTTATAAACAATGACATAATCAATACATCTTTATTTCATGGGCACATACAGCTAGCTCTAAGGTAACTTCTAGAAGCAGAATTGTGAGCTTCAAGATCTGTGTGTTTGTAATTTTGACAAACATCTATCTCCAGATGGATTATGTCTCCTTGACTCTGTCGCCAGCACATACGGTGGTTCCCATTTCTCCATAAGCTGAAGTCTGCAGTGTTATGAAAGCAGTGGATATGGTAGCTATGAGAGCTACTAGGGGGGTGGGGTCTCAGTTTTATCCACAATAGTTTAAGGTAGGGTAAGTATCTTTTTGTTGAAGAAACATTGCTTCTTCTTTTTATTTCCAACAGTTAAAGCTCTCAACTCTGATGGTCAAAAACAAAAAGAAATTTACCCTTCAAATAAGGTGCATGTATGATGCCTATTCTGTCTGTTTCTCCATCTCTCTGTCTCTTTGTCTCTGTCTCTCTGTTTCTTTCTCTCTTTATCTCTGTCTCTCTGTTTGTCTCTTTTTCTTTCTGTCTCTGTCTCTCTGTCTCTCTTTGTGTCTGTGTTGCTGTCACTCTGTTTCTGTTTTTCTGTCTGTCTGTCTGTCTCTGTGTCTCTGTCTCTTTCTGTCTTTTCCACTCCCCCCTCTCTCTCTCTCCTCTCTCACACCTTTATCAAGCCCTAGCAATTCTAGAACATATGGGTTTTATAAATTTTCTTAGCTAGATCTAAGCATAACTGCTTGGATCCAGCAATTCTTACATGAGACTGAGGAGGATAGTCATCTTTACTCAGTGTAGAAGCTATTCATTAATAAACAATAACAACTTCAATAAAGCCTCAAGAGAAATGAAGAAAGGGGAGCATAACAGAAGAAACAAAAAATCCCAGCTCTTCTCTTCTGTCTCTAGGAGGTTTTCCTATTGAAGAAGACCTTTTTCCATCTGTGCTTTGGACATTCCCACACTTACACTTGAGTTAGAGACACTGGAGATTACCTTAGGAATTGATCACCACTAATCTATTAGAGGTCTGAGGTTTAAACTGATTACAAATCCTTAACTGAGAAAATCAAGCCTCAGACAGACAAGGAGCCTTTGCCCAGTCAGAACCCAAGCCTGTTCCTTTCACTAGCACATTGGAGTCTTAATGTGCTTGCTTTCTGGGGCACTGGCTTTCTTTGGACTATTTATATGACTATTAAAACCGTTTTGTTTTTTTGTTTGTTTGTTTGTTTTTTACCAGCAACAAAGATGCACCTGTGGTCGGACATGCATTCAGTGCCCTTAGTTCTTCTGCCTTTAAAGAGAAACAACATAATAAAACTTCTCAGTTCGTCCTCAAGGGGTCATCCAAATCACAGAATATCATTTCATATCATTCACCCTTGCAATAGAACAGAAATTCTAGAAGGAAAAAGAAGCTTGACAAGCCAAGATATAGAGTTAACAATTCAGTGCCAGGTGCTTATGCGTATGCACAGGAATTTACACTTCTGATGAACTAGTCGACTCCATTATTTTTTAAATGTATCTATTGGATATTTACATAATACAATGCTATCACTCTCACACTGTCTTATGCATATTATGCTAAGATATGCTGTTTGATTTATTTTATGCTATCACATACATACATGCCTGGAGAACATCCAAAAAATAGAGAATTAAAACACACCAAGAAAAGAGGCATGAAGACATAATAGATAGGAGTCGGGATGAAGGAGAGCCCACAACGCTAAATTATTCTTGATTTGTTTTTCTAGGGTATTTCATTTTTAGAGTACTCTATCATCCAGATCTACTTTACTTCTAAACTAATGCCTTTTTGGTGGGCATTTAGTTTTGTTTGTATCTTTCATTACTGCAAATATATAAAGAATTTCATGCCCATGTCATTTTTTAGTTGCCTAAGTACATTTGTAGAATACATTTATAAATGTAGAACTGCAGGATAATGGCCCATGAAGTTTTTATTTTAATAAATATTCCCACATTGTCCTTTATAAACATTTCCAACATCTACATCAGCAATGCATGGAGGTGCTTATTTTATAGTGTGGCTCACATAGCTTAAACAATTGGATTTTTTCCCCTTAAACTGACATGTAGAATGGTATTTCCCTCCACTGAAAACGGTTTCTTTTGTTTTGAGTAAGATTAGGTAGCTTTTAAGAGTTTATGAGAGGTTAGTGGAAAAGTTAAGATTTTGCCAGTCTCTGGCATTGGCAAACCAAGTACAGTTAGGCTTAATGGGCAGGTGGTGACTTGTGCTTCAGCAGGTCATATAGATGGTTTGTGAGCACTGGCTTCCAAGTTTCTGGACTACAGAATCTCTGGGAAGCATGTAGGTCTAGTTTCCTCTTCAGACCCTGTATCCTGTGCTAAGGGGCAATGATACCGCCTTGGTCCTGGGGGTATGACTCTTCTTAGATTTGAGTCATTCATGATATCTGTGCCTCAGGCAAGCAGTTCATATGTAGGTATGAGGTGAGCTAGGTAAACAGATTGTTCCCCTCTGGGTGGATTTTCCTAACATTTCCATTGTCACACTTTAGCCTGTAATGTAGTCTTGCTGTGATTGGACACCCACAGCTGTGCTCTGGAGAAGATGGCTGTACATGTCCTGCCTTTTCCATTCATCATTTTATTTCTGTGGCATCTGGCTTTGCAACCTTGCACTGACATCTTGTGTAACATGTAGAAGCAGAACATAGTAAAAGATGTACCTTCCAGATTCTAAATCCAAATAGAAAGAGAAAACAAAATGTGCAATGAAAGGCTGTGCCTCGAGATGCCCAAACAACTATTTCTGTAGAAAACTGGTGTCCCTCTGATGGGCTATTTATTTCTTTTACTAAGCTGGTTTAATTGACCAAATGTTTGGTTTTTTATATGCACATAGCTTCAGACTTCTGTTTGATGAGCAGAAGCCACAGCTAATTAGAATCCTCAGAAAATATAATGAGACCCTGGAAAACATTTTAGAGTATTAAGCATCATCTTTATTACAGCCTTTTCATAAAATGCCCTTATGTGTTACTGTGGAAAGAGCATGAGCTTTGGAAACAGCAAACCTAGATCAAATGTAGCTATAGTTACATACAGATCTTAATACATTGCTGAGAGGATTAACAAACCTCCATGAGTTTATCTATAAGATAATTTAAAAATCTACATTCATTCAGTAAATATTAAAGGGACCGTTAAGTCAGCACTGTGGTATCTGCAATACAGTGAATGGTCAAAAGTTGTTACTGAGTCTCTTACACTGCAGCTAACACTGTATTAAAGCCCACGCTCCAAGTGAACAAGACACAGTTTCCTGCATTAAGACAGCGTTATATTATGGTGTCGTGATGATGTCAAATAAGGAGACTGGATACTATGGTACCAGTAATAGTCTTTTTAAAAAGCAAGGTGTGAAGAGAAGAGAAAATAAAATAGGAAGAGATTGTATGAAATTTGAGGGGCTTTGGTTTCTAGAGTGAGTACCTGTCACAGAACTGCTTTTGAGAGTGCTTTGAATGTTTGTTGATTTAGAATTGTCTCAATTCCTGAATGCTGAGAGGACTGTTAGAGAAAGAGTCTATAGTCAGAACGGTTCAGGAAAAACAGGCCCCAAACGCCTGAGGTAGTTATGTGGGCTGAGGTTTCCGTGTCTAAGTAGAGGTTTTCAAACTTTAGCTGTCTCCTTAAAACGTAGAGCTGGGAGCTGGACAGATCGCTCAACAGTATGACCACGGGCTGCTCTTCTAGAGTACCCGAGTGTGATTTTCAGTACCTACATGGTGGCTCACAAGCACCTATAATTTAAGTTCCAAGGGATCTAACCTCCTCTTCCAGACTCTGTGGTCACCAGACACACATACAGTACACAGACATACATGTAAACAAAACTCCCATACAAATAAATAAATAAATGAATAAATAAATAAATAAATAAATATGATAAGATAAAAAATTAAGGTAGAAAAAAAAAAAGAGTGCATTCTGACTCAGTAAGTCTAGCCTGGTCTCAAGCTCTGCATGTCTAACAAGTTCTCAGATGGTGACAAAGCTCTTTTTAGATCCAGGCTGAGTCCCTGGTCCAGCTGATAGTGGAAGAGGAGAGTCTATATGAGCAAGGGGATAGGGACTATGAAGAAAATTCCCACAGTGATGGCAAGGGGAGAGATCAGACTGTGTTTCTGTGCATGGACTGGCATCTTGGAGCCCATTCCCTCCAGGGGAACATCTAACCCAGGCTTGATATTAGGATGAGGAAATCAGACTTGACTGGAGTAGATGCTGAGCTGATCCAACTTGGGACTTCTTGCCCTTTCTGGGGAGGGGATTGGGGTAAGGAGGAGGGAGGCTGAAGGCTGACTGGGAGGGGTCAGAAGGGGGAAGGGAGTTGGAACAAGGGGATACATGGATAAAAATGAGACTTTATTCTATAAAAATAAAAATAATAAAGAAATGAAGTGTGAAGTAAAGGCCTGAAATAAGCGTGCTGTTGTATGAGCTGGAGAGATGGTTCTGTAGTTCAGAGTGAATACCGCTCCTGCAGAGGTTCTGAGTTTGGTTCAGAGCACCCATATCAGGGGGTTCACAGCAACCTGCAACTCCAGCTGCACAGAGATTCTATGCCTCTGGCCTCCATACATATCTGTACTCACGGCAACCCCTTCCTCCACCTTGTATGCACATAATGTTTTTAAAAAAGAAATATGAAAGTTCCTATCAGCCATGAAAGAGAAATAGAGAGATTGCCAGAAAGGCATAGATGCCCTGTAAATTCCAAGGACATAAGTACAGGTGAAGACTCATACTGTACTCATAAAACCATTCCATGTACTTATACGGCTACCTCCAATTTACTCAACAGTCCAAATATGGAAGGAAAGAAGACACATGGACTTCCATAAGAAAAAAAAATTTATTTCATTTGGAAAATACCTTTATTATCTTGCTACACACCTGTTAGGCACATTGCAATGTTGACATTGACTTCTGGCATAGAAATCAAACAGGATGTAACATACCGGCAGTAGAACCTGCTGCATCCCCTGGATCCCAGATTCAATCTTGTAGGACAAATTGTTCAAGTCATGACTGTCAAAGTCCCCTCTTTTTAAACTGCTAATACCAGAACTGAATCTGGGGTGTTGGTGGTCAGGCAATTTTAACTAATTCCAGAAAGTCTAATTTTTCGGGGGGGGGGGGCAGTTAAATCCATTTATTTTTAAAGATTCTAAAATATGAATTTAAGGTGATTAGTTTATGGATAGCACTTTTAGAAACACTGCTGTCCAGCTGGCATCATCCACCATTCCATTAGACATCCCAGTGTCTCTGCTGCTTTGGTTAATACACCCGAGATTCCTCTTTTTGCCCTTTTTATCTTTTTTAATGTCTCACTTTCATCATAATGCTGTCATCACGGGTCCCTAGCTACCACGCTTATCTGGTAACTAATGTGTTTCTCTGGCATCATAATAGCACTCCCTACACAATATGCATGGTATCAATCCCTGCCCATGCTATTATTAATAATTGTGGGTACTCTGTCACCACTTTAGGCTGTGATGGCTCTAAATTCTGGAGCTTGTCTCTGACTAGCATAGCATTTGACCTAGAAGCTGCCCTGAAAGTACTAGAGGCTGAATGGCTAGAGAGAGGAACAAATACTAGACTGAACAGAGAATCAAACAACAGAAAAATTGATGGGGAAACCAAAAGCAAGCAGTGTAGTGGAAAATAGAGATGTGATAAACAGAATATTGTAAAGAAAAAAATAGGGCTTAGCAGGAAGAAGAACATTAGAGCCTGGAAGACAATGTGGGTGATTTAATCACAAATAGTTTTAAGAAACATGGGAAAAGAAGTCTGCAGGCAACTTGAAATAGACTCTTAAGTACCTTTCAAACCTGAGAAAAATAGGTAGTGAAAAAAAAATCAATGCATTGAAACCCAACAAAGCTTCAATGTACCATCCCTTTTCAATCACTTGGACGGAAAATGATGTAGTTGGTACCTCCTCCTCCTCCATGTTTGGGCCTTTAAACAGGGGATTTGGATTCACAGTCTGTAGCAGGCTCAGATTGTCTCAGCTTCCAGCACACCGCTGTACTTTTTAAATGACACCAGCCTTCCAAGCAAGATTGATTGTAAACTTGAAAAGGTTATGTGTGATGTAATGAATAACACATGCTACCCCTCAAGCGTGTATTAGCAACCCAGCCTTCTGTACGTTTTCATCATTTAGAAAACGTGGGTTTATCAAGTCAAAAGAAAACTTTCTACTACACTCACTTAATAATCTGCTCTAACTCATTCTCTTGGTGAATACACAGTTATTAGGAACCAACTATTTGTTAAATGTCTGAGAGTGGCCGTGAATAACTGAATAGGTGAATGGATACATGCTATGCAAGTCCCAATGCAAGACACTGTGAAGGTACTAAGAAAACTCATGCATTGTCCCTTCTCTTAAAAGATATTACAGGCAAGTGATGAAAAGAACAAAGTAAAAAACATAGTCAAGTAACCTCCCAAAGCACACTTAAAAAGACACACTGTAAGAGAAGTACTTATTGATTGATGGGAGTATTAGGATTTCTCAAGAAGCTGCGTGGATGCTGAGGCCTTGAAGGCTATGGATGTGCAGAATTCATTCTTCAGGTACAGACATTGGAACAAAGATAGAACATGAAGTAGAATGTGCAGGACAAGCCCAGTGTGGGTCAGATGTGGAGTCTTATAAGGGTGATACTGGGCAACAACTCTAGAGTGTATTGAGAGCTTGCATGGAGATCATTTTACATTAGACCCGTAACTTTCAATGGGATGGTTAGCTGATAATTTGTTACCATGTGGATTATCTCAAATAAGGTGCATAATAACCTTGAGCTTTCGAGGCTCATGAGGTTCTTACACGATATAATTGGTACCATGATGAGGGGCCAATTCAAATATCTCACTTGAAATTGAAGCTATTTATTCTTGATTTTATGATGGATTGTGCATATGTAATAAGAGGCATGGAGGAGGCTTAATTGGAGCATTATCTTTTAATTTTTATTTTATTATTGTTTATTTTGTGTATGAATGTTTTGCCTCCATGGAAGTTTGTGTCTCAAGTGTGTGTTGGTGCCTCAGGGACCAGAAGAGAGGGTCAAATTCTTAGAACTTGTGTTACAGATTATTGTGAGCCACTTAATTGACTCTTGGAATAAAATCCAAGTACCCAGCAACCACAGCAATAAGCTCTTAACCATGCACAGTTTCTCCAGCTCGGAACACTGCCTTGTAACTTAGCACCATGACAAATTTATTTTACCTGTATCAACATTATAGTTTTAATTTTCTACTAATTCTTTATATGGACAAAGAATGATTCAAATGAGCTTGGGGTGGATTTTTTTTTATTTTCAAGGAAATTACAAAGGGGCTCGAGAGATGGCTCAGCCCTCACTAGTACCTGTTGCTCTTCCCTAGGTCCTGGGTTGGATGCCAAGCACCCACTTGGTGGTTCCCAACCATCTGTAACTCCAGTTTCCAAGGAATCTGATGTTCTTTTATGTTACTTCTGCAGGTCCCAGATATACATATGGTGAATAGACATCCATGTAGACAAAACACTAATATACATAATGTAAAAAATAAAAATTTTGTAAAAGGAGATAATCAGTAATATAGCATTTGTATTATGAGATCTTATTTTTTACACAATCATAGAGGTGTAAAATTCTTTGAGGTTTTTATGCATTTTCTCATAACTTTAATAGTGAAGTTATTCTTTGAAATGCTTATCATGCTATTGTTCTGGTCAATTTTTTTCATGAACTGTTACCATAGTTTAACTCTGACAAATATTTAACAATGGCTTTGTACACGATTCAGATTGTTCCCCACTTTTACTGATTTTGTGACATTTCACATCATTTGCGCTGTCATTTCTGTGTATTTCACATTCTTAATTGTCATTATCTGAACTTGCAGAAATTTTAGACATTGGCTGGTAGTGAGCGAGCATTTGATCAGAATAAAGATAGCTGTGCATGGGCAGGGCACTCAAACGGGGGTTCCAAAGACGATGCCAACACATTGGTTAATGTTTTCACATTATGACATGTTTTATGCCCCTATATAGGCTTATGTAATAAGTATGCTGATATTGCTATTTTTTATGGCTGTTAGTTTACACATGAGAAAATTGGACCTTGCCAACGAACAAGTCACATAGTGTGCCAAGACTATACAGCTCATGATAGATGGAAGCACAGTCAATGGTAGGAGTTTAGCTTTCCTAATGTTGAGCAGTGCAAGAATGAGTCAGATATCCTTAGGTGTTGACTAGGTGTGAGCAAGGACCATGAACCAGTCCACTCTCAGGAGCTCATCATTTTCCCACTGTCTATCGACTTCTTACTGCTTTCCACTCTAACGCTTTTCATTTCCATTTTTTTCTGAAACATGTAATTAAGTTAAAGATTGTTTCTGTTCTAATTCATAAGTTTTGATATATTAATCTTTTCATATAGTGCATAGAAGTATGTTTTAGGATTTCTAAACATAGTGATTACCTTTTGTTTTTTTTATTTCATTCTATCATGGTTTCAAAATATCTGCAGGAACACTCTACAGTCACACTGCTCATTTATATTGCTTTGGGAACCATTATGAGATCAAGTTTGGTAAGTGTGGCATATATGTGTAAGAGTAAATAGTATTCACATTCTTTGTGATTTCCTTAGGATTCATTAGGATTCTGTAGAATTAAATTGGATCAAACTTACTAATTTTTCTGTAGCATATAATGAATATATATACATTTTTAATATTTTATTTTCTTCTAACTTTAAAAGAAACTGGATTAACATCTTATGATTATGAATTTTTCTACTTTGCATGTAATTTGAATTTTTTAATTTAAGATTATCATTAAGTGCAGACTTTTTCTGTATCCTTGGTGGTATTAGTGGTGTTGGTGTTGGTAGTGTTGTTGTTGTTGTTGTTGTTGTTGGTGGTGGTGGTGGTGGTGGTGGTGGTGTGTGTGTGTGTGTGTGTGTGTGTGTGTTGGTGGGCCTAGTTTGGGGTCAGGAGTCATGTTGCCTTTAAGCTCAGGATTCTGCTTTTCCCTTTGGAGGAGGGGGCCAAGATGTCACAGAAGCAACAACTTAGCTTCTGAGAACAGGTTGAAGCAAGCAAGTCCAGTTTTATTATGTAGGGGAATACCTTAAATACTTGTTTCAAGACCTCCCCTCCAGCCAGGGAAAAGGACTTTGATTTGCTGGTATCTGTGGCTTCCTGTGGTTGTCTCTCACTAGTTTAGGATTGTTGTATCTGGACTGTGCCCTCTTCAAGGACCCAGGCAGATCCCAAGTTGGCTTATGCAAATGTGCTTAGGAACACATGTTTTAAGACACTAGTTGCTGGTGCACTCTGGAGCAGGGGCAGCTGAACTCTGCACCTGGCCACACCCGCAGCTCCTGCTGCTCAGGGAATCTACTAGGAGCCCTACTGCGACCCTGAACTGAGTGAACTGAGCAAACCAACTGCAGGGGTCTCTGAGGGGCGGATTCGAACCCTGACCAGAGGTGAGGAGGGCTCGGCGGGCCTCAGCGCCTGTATCCT
>PVIH01001909.1:0-22867 GCA_004025045.1 Sigmodon hispidus
CCAGGAAATACAGAGAATTATCAGGTCATATTTTGAAAATCTGTATTCCACAAAAATGGAAAACCTAGAAGAAATGGACAGCTTTCTGGACAGGTACCATCTACCAAAATTAAATGAAGATCAGATTAATTACCTAAACAGGCCTATAACCCTTAAGGAAATTGAAACTGTTATTAAAAACCTCCCCAAAAATAAAAGCACTGGTCCAGATGGCTTCAGTGCCGAATTCTACCAGACATTCAAAGAGTAATTACTACCATTACTCCTCAAACTATTTCACACAGTAGAAACTGAAAGAATATTGCGAAATTCCTTTTATGAGGCCACAATCACCCTAATACCCAAGCCACTCAAAGATACAACAAAGAAGGAAAATTACAGACCAATTTCCCTCATGAATATTGATGCGAAAATTCTCAACAAAATTTTGGCAAACCGTATACAACAATGCATAAAAGATATCATCCACCATGACCAAGTAGGCTTCATTCCAGAAATGCAGGGCTGGTTTAACATACGAAAAACTGTAAATGTTATCCATCATATAAACAAATTAAAGGAACAAAACCACATGATCATATCCTTAGATGCGGAAAAAGCCTTTGACAAATTCCAACACTCCTTTATTATTAAAGCCCTGGAGAGATCAGGAATACAGGGAGAATACCTAAATATAATTTAGGCTATTTATAAGAAGCCAACAGCCAGTATCAAACTTAATGGAGAAAAACTCAAAGCAATTCCATTAAAGTCAGGAACTTTACAAGGATGTCCTCTCTCCCCTTATCTATTCAATATAGTTCTCGAAGTTTTAGCTAAAGCAATAAGGGAACAAAAAGAGATTAAGGGCATACAAATTGGAAAAGAAGAAGTGAAGGTATCTCTATTTGCAGATGATATGATTGTATACATAAGTTACCCACAAAATTCTTCCAAGGAACTGCTTCAGCTGATAAACACCTTCAGCAATGTAGCAGGATACAAGATAAACTCAAAGAATTCAGTAGCCCTTCTTTACACTAAAGATAGAAGAGCTGAAAAAGAAATAAGGGAAACATTACCCTTCATATTAGCTACAAATAGTATTAAATACCTTGGAGTAACTATAACCAAAGAAGTAAAAGACCTTTTTGACAAAAATTTTAAATCACTGAAGAAAGAAATTGAAGAGGATATCAGAAAATGGAAAGCTCTCCCATGTTCCTGGATTGGTAGGATCAACATAGTAAAAATGGTAATTCTACCAAAGGCAATCTACAGATTCAATGCACTGCCTATCAAAATCCCAACACAATATTTTTTGGACCTTGAAAGAACAATACTCAATTTCATTTGGAATAACAGGAATGCCAGGATTGCCAAAATAATTTTACTCAACAAAAGAACCTCAGGAGGCATCACCATCCCTGACTTCAAACTGTACTATAGAGCTACAGTAATAAAAACAGCTTGGTACTGGCATAAAAACAGACTTGTGGACCAATGAAATAGAATTGAGGACCCAGACATTAACCCAAAAACCTATGAACACCTGATCTTTGACAAAGAGGCCCAAAACATTCAATGGAAAAAAGATAGTATATTTAACAAATGGTGCTGGTATAGCTGGATGGAAGTGTGTAGAAAAATGCAAATAGATCCGAGCCTGTCACCCTGCACAAAACTCACATCCAAGTGGATCAAAGACCTCAACTTTAACCCACCCACTTTGAACTTGATAGAAAAGAAAGTGGGAAATACTCTTCTTCAAAATGGCACAGGCCACCACTTCCTAAATATAACACCAGTGGCACAGGCACTAAGACCAACAATCAATAAGTGGGATCTCCTGAACCTGGGAAGCTTCTGCAAAGCCAAGGACACTGTCAATAGGACAAAACACCAGCCTACAGAATGGGAAAAGATTTTCACCAACCCTACAAGTGATAGAGGACTGATCTCTAAGATATATAAAGAGCTCAAGCATTTAGGACCCAAAACCCTGAATAACCATATCAAAATATGGGGTACAGATTTAAAAAGGGAATTCTCAGCAGAGGAACTACGATTGGCTGAAAGGCACCTGAAAAAGTGCTCTTCATCTTTAGCCATCAGAAAAATGCAAATCAAAACAACTTTGAGATACCACCTAACACCTGTTAGATTGGCTAAGATAAAAGGCACAGATGACAGCCTATGCTGGAGAGGATGCGGAGCAAGGGGAACACTCCTCCATTGTTGGTGGGAGTGTAAGCTTGTTCAGCCACTTTGAAATGCAATATGGAGGTTTCTCAGAAAATTGAGAATCAATCTCCCAAGGACCAGCAATACCACTTCTGGGTGTATACCCTAAAGAGTCACATTCACACTCCAATGGTATTAGCTCAACTATGTTCGTAGCAGCATTATTTTTTTTTTTGTTTTGTTTTTTTGTTTGTTTTTTTTTTACTTTTTTAAACAGTTTATGAACAGATAATTGGCGGGTGAATCCTATTTTCAGTATATTTTAACGAGAATCTTTAAACTCTTGTGTAGTCAGAAGTTGACTCCCATGTGCCATATGGAAAGTAACATAATAATACCTGAGACAAGCCCAAATAAAACTTATTTTAGTGAGATTTTGGGCCCTCTAGTCTTAGTTTCCTACTTTGGAAATTGGTGAATTCATCAGCATTTCCTTGGCTAGTTTACCTCATGCAAAAATGAGAAAAGGACAGAAATAATTCAGCTGCTTTCATGCACAGAGGGTTGCTTCTTCCTCACTTACACTATCAGAGCCAGCTTTACTGTGCTGCCCAGGCAAGGTGAAAGAGTCACTTTCCCTAGTGCTGCAGATGGTGAGGGGAAGGAAACAATTCTCCCACTCTTATGACATCAGGTCTAGCTCTCCCACTTGTCACAGTTGGTGAGGAGTGAAGGGGGAGAATTTTTCCATCCACACAATTATGTAAATATTGCAAGTTTTAAATCACTCACATTCTTTAAAATGTCAAACAAACAAACAAAAAATGAACCCTTTCTTCATCAAGCTTACTTTGGCCATTTTATTTTATATAGCAATGGAAACTTTAAGATTTTCACTTTAAAGATCATATTTTTAAAATTTACATTGTATCAAAAATACCCTCAAAACTTTTTACAATATCCAGTATCTCTAAAATTTTCTAATATCTCTAAAGCATCTGAAGTCTCTGATAATTATGTGATAAAGTAACTGTGCCGCATATAAAATACAAATTAAGTTACATAATTATTATTTCAAAAAGGAAGAACCATGGTACCGTTTCAGATCAAGAAAAACCTAAGTCCAACAGTATAAGAAAGGTAGTATTGGATTTATAAAATTCATTCCCTGTCCGCTGAACTCCAAAGGTTTGGAAAAATCTGCTTCTTTAGCTCTGCAATGCCTAACATAAGCAAGTTTTCTTTTCTCTTGGCTGTCTTTAATTTATGCCTGCTTCTGTTTTTGATAATCATCCTAGAGTACCAACAACTAAATAGTGCTGGGTTCTTCACTGCAACTGGCCTGAAACTTTACCAAGTAGCCTCTTCAGACCTTCTTTCGAGACCTTGATTGCCAAGTGGTAAAAAATTTCATCTTCTCTCTATGACCACTTTAATCCTGGCATTTGTACTGCATCTGAGTTTGAAACCTTCCTAAATGTTATCTTCTACCATTTCTTGAGAGACTCCAGCCCTTCCTCACAATACCAAGCCTTATCTACTCTCTATGACCCGTTAGGCCTTCAAATCCAGCAGCTCCTGGGGGTTTCCCACATATTATTAAGTACATTTGCTAGTATGCAAGGAAACCTAGAGTGCATATTAAAAACAGCTTCAGTTTATTGACAGAAAAACACTTACCAAGAAGATTTCCTTTGTGATGCCAGTCTCATTTTAGTCACAGCCATCGCAATACAGCCCAGCTGGCCAGTACTGAATGTCCTAGCAAAGATTCTGATGTATTGTTAATCACCATCAATTCTGCAGTTTCTTGTGATCAGAGTCACTATTTTTAGTACCACAAATTATTAATTCAGAATATTTAGCTGTTTCAATAAGACTTTAAAGAACTATCAAACTTCTCTTCAAACTATCATATTTACTATCTGTATTTTCTCTATACTCTTTATCTCCCAAGTTCCCAAGGCACATCCCACAGGGATTTAAGCACTCGACTTTTGCAACCCAACATTAATTCACTACAATCTTCTTCCAAACACAGGGTCATGTCTGTCACAGAGATATTTTTTGTACCTGAAAACAATTTCTGTCTTTGTTAGGTTTTTTATTGGTAAGATAAAACACCAAGACAAAAAACAATTTGGTGAAGAACAAGTTTATTTAATCTAACAGCTTGTATTTCATCATCCAAAGAAATTAGGGTAAGAACTCATGGTAGAAATCTCAAGGCTAGAGCTGAAGCAAAGCCCAAGGAGAATCACTGCTTACCAGTATGTTCTTGTGGCTTTTTCAAACTGTTCTCTTATATATTGTAGAAGACTTGTCTAATTGACACAATTTCTGTCTGTAAGCTGGGCCTTCCTACATCAATAAGTAATCAAGAATTTTTTTTAGACTTGACTATAGGCCAGTCTTATGAAGACATTTTCACAGTTCCCATTCCATCTTCCAAATAAGTCTGTTTATGTGAAGTGGACAAAATTTGATCAGCACAAGGGGAAAAATTCTTGCCCTTGATCTGCAGAAAGTTGCTAGCTCTAGCATCTTGCATTAATCCTCTTTATTATTACATTCTTTTTCTGATCTTTTACTTTTCAAGATCCATTAACAATATGTAGCAAGCAGGATATATACACTGCACATTCTTGCTTGGCTTTTCAGTATGTCCTTCCTCTGCTCTCCATAGTCCTTACTCATGTTTCTGTTAATCACCAATTGTTGCCTAGTACATGGTTCATCATCAAAATGTGAACTCATCAGGGTATAACTACATTGTTTCATCCACATTCCTCTTTACAGACTAATAAAATGTGTATCAGATGATAAACAAAGACACCTTAACATCTGTAGTAGGAAAGCAAACCCTTCCCTGTGCAGGCAAAAAAACACACATGCACACACACATACACAAACACACACATGCACACACACATACACACACACAAATGCACATATAGAACTACTCATCCACATATGTACATGCACAAATGCATGCACACATACCCCTTCCTACATACATACACACATATTCTCTCACTTTCTTTGTCTCTTCCTCTTTTTATCTTTGAAATAGGGTAGAACTTAGAAAAAAATAAAAATTCTTGTGATAAGTATTGAGAAAATTAGTATTTCCTTCCTAAGAGATATGTCATCTCTAACTTGGTTTACATTATAGACTTTGCCTTTTTCATTTTCATGGTAGTAACTGTCCGTCTTGGATGAATGACACCATGTATGAGTGTAGGATGGCTGTGCAGAGGAGCCACTTTAGTATAAAGCACATTTTACTTAGCAGGTCTATGCTGGATTCAATTCTGTTTGTCCTTGAGAAAGTAAGGGACAGCATGTTGGGCATTAATTGTTCTACCTTGCTTGAAGGCAGAACACATGGCTTATACCGCATTGATTCACTTCAAACTTGAATCTCTTCCAGCCCCAAGGCATGCCTCACTATTGAAGTTGACACAAAACATTAAGAGATGAATATATAATGGCTGTGGACCCTGTGGCTGATATTGACAGGGAGTGTCCTTGATAAGGTTGCTACCTGTAGCTCTCTACCATCACAGAGAAGGCATCCTAGAAATACAGCAAGTACCAAAACTGTTTTCACAAGCAACATATTGCAATTTATATTTATGTTACTTCAAAGGGTCTCCTGAATATAATACAGAGTTCCTGAATTCACAGATACTGCCAGCTGCAAAGCTAGCAATGATGCTACATCAGAAACTTTTGTTTATGTATTTCTTTAGCATATAGAGATAACGTATAGCATTTTCAGCCTATCTATTTGCTCACTTAGTTATTTAATTCCCAGATAAGGACACACTGAATTTCAGTGATAGCTGCAGCCAAATGAATATTAATTGTCCCTGAATACTGCATATTTTCTGTCCTTATGAGCCATTTAGATACTTCTCACCCTCCTTACCAAATAGATACTTCTTGTCTATCTTTATTAATAAGCTCTTCTTATCTTTGTGTATATAGTAGAGAATTCCATTCTCTGTCTCTATTCTTGAATAGAGGTATTGTCCCATTTCTATGATAATTTTTAATTAGTTCATTTTTACAATAAGATTAAATGAGATTATAGATCCCATCAAAAGATACCTGTCAAGAAAATAAGACTGAGCCTCCACAAAAAGTTCGTCTACAACAACTAGGAGCTTGCATGTAGGTATTCATTACAGCACTGCCTCTGCTTTTACTACCTATCTAAAATATCTACCTAGACTCAGCCAAATAGGAACATTTAGATGGGTTAAGTTCATTCCTTGTTGTGATAGTTCATGTGTTTAATCCAGGAACTCAGTAAGCAGAAAAAAGAAAAACTGATTTTTGAGACCAGAATATGTATAGAACGAAGTTGAATACAGCTAGAGAGCTACACAGAAAAAGCCTGTCTAAAAATAAATTAAAAATAAATGATGAATAAAAAGTAATAGATATATATAGATGATAGATAAAAATTAGTCAAGTCCAGATTTATAAAATCCTTTCTTAACATAACTCAGCTCCAGCCCTGTAGTGGTTTAAATCTTAAATATTCTAATGTTTTGAGAGAATTAGGAAGCATGGCCTTTCAGGATGAAGTGTGTCAATGGAGTCTGATTTTGTGAGTTACTGAGACTTGCCCTACTTTCAATTAGGTGTCTCTACTTTCTGCTTTCAGTTTAGAAAGTAAAATCCTAGGGTCCTTCGAAGTCACCATTTCTGCATTTGGGTGTCATGTCTTCATGCTACTATGTGTCTAGAATACTAAGCCAAATTAAAATTATTTCATGGATTGCTTATGGATATGCTGTTCAATCACAGAAACAGTGAAGTACTTAATGATGACCCTGAGGCCTTGCTGGCACATGTTCTTCTGACTTCTGTCTTAGAAACATTGCCAAGGCAAGTATTGTCCCTTGGGCATTAAGTCCGTTCAACACAGAATTTTAAAGGCCAATATTCTCAATCAGAGAATTTTCTCTCTAAACAATGATGAATTTTTTGTTGTGTTATGATTTGCTTTAGCATTGTTCATTGCATTCTCTCAATTCCTAAGATTGTGGAGATTCTCACAGTCCTCTACTCTTTACTTACAACAGTAAACATACCACATACCTCCAACAGCTTCTCATTTTTTATTCTTTTTACTTCTCTTTCTCCAGACTTGCTCATGTGAACTTAACAAAGGATAATTGGATCATTTGATAGTTAAAGACTTTGGAAATGCTATCCCAACATGTACTTATAATTCCTGGAGAGAAGGCAGGCATTTGTAACTCATTAGAAAACTTTAAATAATATATATTTAAAACTGTAAACCCTAAGTTAGATTATTTCCTGCCATCTACTCTTTCTAACTGAGTTGGCTTCTACGTTTTCTAAGGTTTTCAGCTGTGCTGTTGGTTCATTGGGTGGGGTTTCTCTATGTTTTACATATAGGAATCTAGTGCTATAAATTGTCCTCTTAAGACAGCTTACATGGTGTCCCATAAAATTGGGTACATTGTGGATCCATTTTTTCTAAATTCTTTTTTTCCCTTTTTTTCTTTATTTATTTTGTACTTATCAAGAAAAACAGTAAATTGAATTTAAAATGCTGATAAGTTAACAATAACTATAAAGAAAATAAAAGTCATAAGCATGACTTATCAAGGGTGATAATGGAAATAATATGCTACACATAAAATTACTATGTGCTCAGCTTTCCTTCTGATTTTTTTTTCTATCCATGTATATCCTTATTCAAGGTCCCTTCCCCCTAATGCCAAATCAGGTCATTTTCTCTTCTCCAAAACTCCCCATTCCATCCCTGGCCAGTAGGCAGACAGTCCCATGGTCCCACGGATAGAATAATGCTTAGTTTAGTCTCCACTCCTGGCAAATCAAATTTTGTCTCCCCTCCCTCAAGATTGAGTCAGGTGTTCCTCTAGATGTAGTGGGATTCGAAGGGTCAGTCCAGGGTGTTTCTGATCCCAAGCTGTTCAGTGGTTTTGATTTGCAGCTTGGGCATGCTTTGCTTTTTTCTTGTTTGTTTGTTTAGAGACCAGTAATGAGAGAGTACATCCCCTGCTTATCCTTCTGAGTTTGTGATACCTCCCTCAGGAGGATTTTCTCCAAATCCATCTATTTCCCTGCAAATTTTAGGATATCATTTTTTCTTACTGCTGAGTAGTATTCCATTGTGTAGATGTACCACAGTTTGTTAAAACACTCTTCAGTTGAGGGACATCTAGGTTGTTTCCAGGTTCTTGCTATTACAAATAATGTTGCTATGAACATAGTTGAGCTAATACCTTTGGAGTGTGAATGTGCATCTTTAGGGTATAACCCCAGAAGAGGTATTGCTGCGTCCTAGGGGAGATTGATAATCAGTTTTCGGAGAAACTGCCATATTGCATTCCAAAGTGGCTTAATAAGCTTACACTCCCACCAACAATGGAGGAGTGTTCCCCTTGATCTGCATCCTCTCCAACATAGGCTGTCATCTGTGCCTTTTATCTTAGGCAATGTAATAGGTGTTAGATGGTATCTCAGATTTGTTTTGATTTGCATTTCTCTGATGGCTAAAGATGATGAGCACTTTTTCAGGTGCCTTTCAGGCATTTGTATTTCATCTGCTGAGAAATCCCTTTTTAGACCTGAACCCCATTTTTGATTGGGTAATTCAATGTTTTGGGCTCTAGATTATTGAGTTCTTTATATATCTTAGAGATCGTCATCCATCACTTGTAGGGTTGGTGAAAATCTTTTCCCATTCTGTAGGCTATTGTTTTGTCCTATTGACAGTGTCCTTGGCTTTACAGAAGCTTCCTAGCTTCAGGAGATCCCACTTATTTGTTGTTGGTCTTTGTGTCTGTGCCACTGGTGTTATATTTAGGAAGGGGTCACCTGTACCAATTTGTAGAAGTGTATTTCCCACTTCCTTTTCTATCAAGTTTAGAGTGGCTGGGTTTATGTTGAGGTCTTACATCCACTTGGATTTGAGTTTTGTGCAAGGTGACAGGCTTGGATCTATTTGCATTTTTCTACACACTTCCATCCAGCTATGCCAACACCATTTGTTAAATATACTATTTTTTTTCATTGAATGTTTTGGACCTCTTTTTCAAAGATCAGGTGTTCATAGGTTTTTGAGTTAATGTCTGTATCATCAATTCTATTCCATTGATCCACAAGTCTGTTTTTATGACTGTACCAGGCTGTTTTTATTAATATAGCTCTATAGTATAACTTGAAGTCAGGGATGATGATACCTCCTGAGGTTCTTTTGCTGATAAAATTGTTTTGGCAATCCTGACTTTCCTGTTATTCCAAATGAAATTGAGTATTGTTCTTTGAAGGTCCAAAAAATATTGTGTTGGGATTTTGATGGGCAGTGCATTAAATCTGTCAATTGCCTTTGGTAGAATTGCCATTTTTACTATATTGTTCCTACCAATCCAGGAACATGGGAGAACTTTCCATTTTCTGATATCCTCTTCAATTTCTTTCTTCAGTGATTTAAATTTTTTGTCAAAAAGTTCTGTTACTTCTTTGGTTATAGTAACTCCAAGGTATTTAATATTATTTGCAGCTATTATGAAGGGTAATGTTTCCCTTATTTCTTTTTCAGCTCTTCTATCTTTAGTGTATAGAAGGGCTACTGATTTCTTTGAGTTAATCTTGTATCCTGCTACATTGCTGAAGGTGTTTATCAGCTGTACCAGTTCCTTGGAGGAATTATGTCAGTCACTTATGTATGCAATCATATCATCTGCAAATAGAGATAGCTTCACTTCTTTTCCAATTTGTATGCCCTTAATCTCTTTTCGTTCCCTTATTGCTTTAGCTAAAACTTCGAGAACTATATTGAATAGATAAGGGGAGAGAGGACATACTTGTCTAGTTCCTGATTTTAGTGGGATTGCTTTGAGTTTTTCTCCATTAATTATGGTACTGGCTGATGGCCTCTTGTATATTTAGATATTCTCACTGTATTCCTGATCTCTCCAGGGCTTTAATTTATTATGAAGTGTTGGATATTGTCAAAGGCTTTTTCAGCATCTAAGGATATGATCATGTGGTTTTGTTGCTTTAGTTTGTTTATATGATGGATAACATTTACAGTTTTATGTATGTTAAACCAGTCCTGCATTTCTGAGATGAAGCCTACTTGATCGTGGGAGATGACATCTTTTATACATTGTTGTATATGGTTTGCCAAAATTTTGCAAAGAATTTTTGCATCAGTATTCATGAGGAAAATTGGTCTGTAATTCTCTTTCTTTGTTGTGTCTTTGAGTGGCTTGGATATTAGGGAAATTGTGGCCTCATAAAAGGAATTTGGCAATATTCCTTCAGTTCCTACTGTGTGAAGTAGTTTGAGGAGTAATAGTAGTAATTCCTCTTTGAATGTCTGGTAAAATTCAGCACTGAAACCATCTGGACCAGGGCTTTTATTTTTGGGGAGGTCTTTAATGACAGCTTCAATTTCCTTAAGGGTTATAGGCCTGTTTAGGTAATTAATCTGATTTTCATTTGATATCGGTAGATGGTGCCTGTCCAGGAAGCTGTCTATTTCTTATAGGTTTTCCATTTTGTGGAATACAGATTTTTAAAATATGATCTGATAATTCTCTGTATTTCCTGGGGTTCTGTTGTTATGTCCCCCTTTCCATTTCTGATTTTTTTGATTTTTAACACTCTCTCTCTGTTTTTTGATTTGTTTGGCTATGGGCTTATCTATCTTGTTAACTTTCTCAAAGAACCAACTCTTAGATTCATTGATTTTTTTGTTTTGTTCTTTTGTTTAAATTGCATTGATTTCAGTTCTAAGTTTGATTATGTCCTACTGTCAACTCCTTCTAGGTGAGTTAGCTTCTAATTGTTTTAAGGCTTTCAGCTGAGATGTTAGGTCTCTAGTTTGGGATTTCTTTAGGTTTTTCAAATAGGCATCTAGCGGTATGAATTTTCCTCTTAAGACTGCTTTCATTGTGTCCCACAAGTTTTGATACATTGTGGATTCATTTTCATTAAAATTCTAGAAAGACTTTGATTTCTTTATTAATGTCTTCCTTGACCCAGAGATGGTTCAGCTGAGTGATGTTTAGTTTCCATTAGTTGGTAGGCTTTCTTAGAGTTTTGATGTTTTTGAAGTCTAACTTTAGGCCCTGGTGGTCTGATATGTTACAAGGGATTATTTCCATTTTTTTTGTATCTGTTGATATTTACTTTATGACCAATTATATGGTCAATTTTGGAGAAAGTTCCATGAGGACCTGAGAAATACATATATTTTTTTTGCATTTGGGTGGAAGGAAGCTTGTGTAGATATCTATTAAATCTATTTGCATCCTAACCTCTTTTAGACTCCTTATTTCTCTGTTGAGTCACTGTCTGGTTAATCTATCCAGGGTTGAAAGTGGGGTATTGTAGGCAACAAAAGGATGGCTTCTGTTGTTGTATCCATCTTGTTAGTATGTGATGTTTTATAGGAGAGTTGAGCCCATTGATATTAAGGGAAATTAGTGACCATTGATTCATATTTCCTGCCATTTTTGGTGGCAACTTGTTTGTATTTCCTTTCTCTAGGGTATTCTTCTGTGGACTTATTGATTGTTTGTGATTTCGTGGGTGTATCTGGGGTCCTTAGGTTGGAGTTTTCCCTCTAATACTCTCTGTAGTGCTGGATTGATAGATAGATATCCTTTCAGTCTCACTTTGTCCTGAAATACCTTGTATACTCCATCTATGGTGATTGATAATTTTGCAGAGTATAGTATTCTAGATTGGCAGCCATGCTCTGTTAGCATCTGTCTAACTTCTGACCAAGCTCTTCTAGCTTTCATCATTTCCATTGAATAGTTAGGTGTTATTCTGATGGGTCTGCCTTTATATGTAGGTTGGCCCTTTTCTTTTGCAGCTCTTAATTTTTTTTCTTTCTTCTCTATGTTTTGTGGCTTGATTATAATGTGGCATGCTCTCTTTTTTGGGATCATATCTATTTGGTATTCTGTAAGCTTCTTATATCTTTATAGGCCTTTCCTTCTTCAGGTTAGGCAAGTTTTCTTCTATGATTTTATCGAAAACATTATCTCCACCTTTGAGCTGGTATTCTTCTCCTTCTTCTATTCCTATTATTCTCAAATTAGATCTTTTCATGGTGTCCCAGAGTTCTTCAACATTTTGAGTTATAGCTTTTTTAGTTTTACTATTTTCTTTGACTGATATATCTATTTGAGCTACTGAGTCTTCCACTTCAGAGATTCTTTCTTCCAACTCTTGAACTCTGTTTGTTATGCTTTTATCTGTGGTTCTAGCTTTTTTCTTCAGATTTTCTATTTTTATCTTTGCCTCAATTTGTGCCTTTTTTATTGCTTCTATTTCAGCTTTTAGTTCCTGGTATGTTTCTTTCATAGATTTGTTCATCTCTTCCAATTTTTTGTTTGTATTTTCTTCTATTTCTTTAAGGCTATTTTTCATATCTTCTTTGAGAGCTTTGATGATCATCATAAAGGAGTTTTTGGTGCTGCTTCCTTCTCTTTCCTCTTCATTGCTCAGTTCAGGTCTTGTATTTGTAGGATTGCCACTTTTTTTCTGGAGTTACCTTGTTGTTCTTTATATTATTATGTAAGTTTTTGCACTGGCATTTGCCCATGGTTTTTGTGGTTCACGATTAGGTGGCTCCTGGTCAGTTGTGGCACTCGGGCTTGTTTGTCTACTGTCACCTCTGAGGAAAAGTCTGCTCAATCACTACTTCTGCACTGTTCAGGGGACTGTATTTCAATTCTTCAATTTTTCTCTGTTTGACCAATTAGAGGTGGGGTGGTGGCCCTGAAAACTCCCTCAGCATCAGCTGGTGGGATGGTGACAGGCACAGTTTATCTCTGCCTGCTCCAGAGTGCACTGGAACACACTCTGCATACAGCGCCCTGTCCTGCAATCGGAAACAGAACCAATGGGAACTCAACTCTTCTCTCCCTGGCAGGGATACAGGCACTTGGGCCTGCTGACCCCTCCACACCTCTGGGTGGTGTCTGAGTCTTTCCTTCAGGGTCCCCAGTCCTTACCTGTTTGCTCAGTTGGAGGTGTGTAGCTGTGCAAATTCCCTCAGCAGCAGCTGGGGGGGACTGTGAGAGTCAGAGTTTATCTCCACCTGCTCCAGAGTGTGCTGGGACATGCTTTGCAGTCAGCACCTGGTCCTGGAACTGGAACCAGAACTGACAGAAATCAACTCTCCTCTCCCTGGCAGGGATACAGGTGCTCAGGCCTGCTGACCCCTCCTCACCTCTGGCCGGGTGTCAGTCTGACCTTCATGGCCCCAGTCCTTATCTGTTTGCTCAGTTGGAGGTGGGTAGCCGTGTAAATTCCCTCAGCAGCATTTTTCTAAATTCTAAGAAGTATTTGATTTATTTCTTAATTTCTTCTTGACTCATAGGTGGTTCAATTGAATGATGTTTAATTTCCAAGAGTTGGTGGGCTTTCTGTGATTATTGTGCCCCAGTCAGCAGGGTTTTCAGCATGGACTTCGACCCGGGAAGGAATCAAATGGAAGACAACAACACGAAAGAATGGAAGGACAAGACAAATTTCTCTGTTTAAGTCCTCTTCTTAGCTTTATTATTATAGCAACATTTATATCGAATCTCTGCCATGTAGGTAGCTGGGAGGAAGGGGGTGGGAAATACAAAAGAATATGGCAAGCCTGTGAGAGGAAGTAAGACAGGGTAGATTTGATATGGAAATCTATCTGTTATCTGTTGAGGATCTAGAGGATGTCACCTGCAGAGCTAAGGCAGCTTACAGGAGAAGGCTGGAGGATGTCACCTGCTAAGCTAAGAGAGTCAGGCCAGACTGTCAGGAGTCATGGTTAAGCTACAAACAATAGGGAATGTAGCCTTCTGGTAAATATCTATCTGGGGTAAAGAATGCTGGCTAGCTATAGGAGCTAAAAAATAAGTTGGCTTTGGCTCCCAACATTTCCTCCCTTACAATTATTTTTTGAGGCAAATTAGTTATCATATGAGTTACCTTATGAGTGGGCATTAACCAAGAGGGAGGGGACAGGGACCTGATCTTCCAAGCTTTTTTCTAGCTCAGCAGAAGGAATTTTCTATGGCTTGGCAAAAGAAATTTTCTTTTTACATGGCAAATGTTCTTTTCAGGAGGAGAGGGGCTAGGTTATTAATATTAACACATTTGGACATGAACCTCTATGCAATCAAGTATGTTCTACAGGAGATTCAGAGACATAATACATGGTCCCCTCCTTGCAGTGCTTTTGCCTTGCATCCTCACTTGATACCCAAGCTTGTTTGCAAGCAAGCCTGCATAGCTCTGAATACTATGAAGTTCCCAGAGGAGTCTCATCACCTGAGGGTTCTCCACACCCTTGCTCTGCTATATCTAGGCTATAGTAATAAATTATTAAAGGTTTGGAAGACAAGGAGTTAATTTGTTGCTTTATAAAGTACGTGAGCTTGCCAAAAATCAGATGTCCTAGTGTTAAAAAAAGCAAAATGCTAATTAAAGGTCTTACAAAAGGCATTAACAGAGTATATAACACCAATCTTCTGCAACTACAGAAAATCTGTGTTTATGCAGATCAAGGCTAAGTTTCTGAAGCTTATCCACTTGAGTTTCTACCATCCCAGATTCATTAACAAAGTAACAACATTTCTCTCTCAAAAACAATTTGACTCCCAACATTATTGATTCTGTTAAACACTAACTTTAAGCAAAAGAAAAATAAAAAGAATCAATAAATCAAAGAATTGGTTCTTTGAGAATGTCAACAATATAGATAAACCCTTATCCAAACTAAACAAAAAGCATAGAGTATCCAAATCAACAAAATCAGAAATGAAAAGAAGAATATAATAATAGGCTCCCAAGATATATAGAGAATTATCAACTCATACTTTGAAAGCCTATAGTCAACAAAAATGAAAACCTTATCGAAATGGACGTCTTCATGGATAGGTACCATTTATCAAAATTAAATCAAGATCAGATTAAACACCTGAACATATCTATAACATTAAAGGAAACTGAAGTTGACATTAAAAACCTCCTAAGTAAAAAAAGTCCAGGTCCAGATGGATTCAGTGAAGAAATTTAACAGATATTCAAAGAACTACTACCAGTACTCCTCAAATAGTTTCACATTGTAGAAACTAAAGGAATGAGGTCAAACTAATTTTATGGGACCACAGCTAACTTAATCCCCAAGCCACTCAAAGATGCAACAAAGAAAGAGAATTACAGACCAATTACCCGCATGAGTATTGATGCCCAAAATTCACAACAAAATTCTGGAAAATCATATAAAACAACATATAAAAAATATCATCCAACTTGATCGAGTAGGCTTAATCCCAGAAAAGTAGGGATTGTTCCACATATGAAAAACAAAAAATGACACCCATCCAATAAAAAAACTGAAGGAAAATATTTACATGATCATATCCTTGGATGCTAACAAAGCCTTTGACAAAATTCAACACTCCTTTATGATAAAAATTATGGAGGGATCAGGAATACAGGGAAAATAACTATAAATAATAAAGGCAATTTATAAAAAGCCAACAACCAACATCAAATTTAATAGAGAAAAGCTCAGAGCAGTTTCACTAAAATCAGGAACAGGACAAGGATGTCCTCTCTCCCCTTATCTATTCAATATAGTTGTCAAAGTTTTAGCTAAAGCAATAGAAGAATGAAAAAAGATAAAGGGGATACAAATTGGAAAAGAAGAAGTGAAACTGCCTCAATTTGCAGATGATATGATTGTATACATAAATGACTTACAGATTTCAACCAGGGAACTTCAACAACTGATAAACACATTCAGTAATGTAGCATGATACAAGATTAACTCAAAGAAATCAGTAGCCCCTCTATAAACTAAAGATAATAGAGCCAAAAGATAAATAAAGGAAATATAATCCATTATAATAGTTGCAAATATCATTAGATATATTAGAGTAACTATAACTAAAAAAGTAACAGATCTATTTGACAAAAATTTTCAGTCACTGAAGAAAGAAATTGAAGAGGATATCAGATAATGGAAAGATCTTCTATGTTCCTTAATAGGTAGAATCAACACAGTAAAAATGGCAATTCTTCCCAAAGCAATCTACAGATTCAATGCACTGCCCATCAAAATACCAACACAATAATTAATGGACTTTGAAAGAAAAATACTCAACTTCGTTTGGAATAAGAGGAAAGTCAGGAATGCCAAAACAATTTTGCTCAAAAAAGAACCTCAGGAGGTATCACCATTCCTGACTTCAAGTTATATTATAGAGCTACAGTAATAAAAACAGCCTGGTACTGGCATAAAAACAAACTTGTAGATCAATGGAATACACCTGAGGATCCAGTCATCAACCCAAAAAGTTATGAACACCTTATCTTCAACAAAGAGGCCCAAGATATTTAATGGAAAAAAGATAGTACCTTTAACAAAGGTGTTGGCATAGCTGGATGGCAGTGTGTAGAAAAATGCAAATAGATTCGAGCTTGTCAACCTGCATAAAACCCAAATCCATGTGGATCAAAGAACTCACATAAACCCAGCCACTTTGAACTTGAGAGAAAAGAAAGTGGGAAATACACTTCTAAAAATTGACACAAGCAACCATTTACTAAATATAGCACCAGTGTCACAGACACTAGGATCACCAATCAATAAGTGGGATCTCCTGAAGCTGAGAAGGCTTTGTAAATCCCAGAACACTGTCAATAGGACTAAATGACAGCCTACAGAATATGAAAAGATTTTCACCAACACTACAAGTGATAGAGAATTGATCTCTAAGATATACAAAGAACTCAAATCTAGAGCCCAAAATGTTGAAAAACCCAATCAAAAAATGGGCTTCAGAACTAAAAAGGGAATTCTCAGCAGAAAAAAATACGAATGGCTGAGAGGCACCTGAAAAAGTGCTCATCATCTTTAGCCATCAGAGAAATGCAAATCAAAACAAATATGAGATACTACCTGACACATGTCAGATTGGCTAAGATAAAAGTCATAGATGACAGCCTATACTGGAGAGGATGTGGAGCAAGGGGAACACTCCTCCATTGTTGGTGGGAGTGTAAGCTTGTTCAGCCACTCTGGAATGCAGTATGGTGGTTTCTCAGAAAACTGAGAATCAATCTCCCCAAAGAATGGAATAACAAACTGTGGTACATCTACACAATGGAGTACTACTCAGCAATAAGAATAAGTGATATCCTAAAGTTTGCAGGCAAATGGATGGATTTGGAGAATATCCTCCTGAGAGATGTATCACAAACTTACAAAGATAAGCAGGGGATTTTCTCACTCATTAGTGGACTCCAAACCAACAAAGAAAAAACAAAAGCATGCCCAAGCTTCAAACAACAACCACTGAACAGGTTGGGATCAAAAACAACTTGGTCTGATCCCTTGATCCCACTCCCTCTAGAAGAATACTTGACTCAGTCTTGATGTTAGGCAGAGAAAACTGGATTTGCCAGAAGTGGAGGCTGAACAAAGCAATATTGGGACCTTGGGATTGCCTGCCCATGTGAGGGATGGGGAGATAGGGAGAAGAGAGTTTTACCTGATGTGGTGGGCGGGGGAAAGGACCTTGAACAAGGCTATACATGGATAGAAAAATGTGACTTCCTTATTCCTAATAATAAAGAAGGAAAAAATCAAAACCTAGAGATATTCCACTTTAGAGATCTAACATCACAGCTTAAAACCTTAGAACAATTATAAGTGAACCCACCTAGAAAAAAAAATGTCAGGAAATAATCTAATTTAGAGCAGGATTCTTTTGAAAATCCTGGCTTTCTTGTTTTTTTTTTTTTATGATGTTTACTATTGTTCATTAAAATTCTGTAAAAGTATTATGTTGTATTGAATGTATAGGTTATTTTTGTAAAGATTGCCATTTTTACTCTGATGAATTTACCTGTTCAGAAACATGGAATTTCTTTTCATTTTCTGATATCTTTTTCAATTTTTTTCTTCAGTTACTTGAAGTTTTTGACAAACAGGTCTACTATTTCTATATTTAGAGTTACAGTGAGATATTTAATGCTTTTTGCAGCAAAGTTTCTGTTATTTTTCATCTCTTTTAGCCTTATACAATAGCTATATGTATTTTTTTTGACTTAATAGTGTAAATTGCTACAATGCTGAGCATGCTTGTCAGGTGTAGGAGTTTCATGGTAGAATTTTGGGAGTCACTTATGTACACAAATATATCACCTGCAAATAGAGATAGATTCACTTCTTCTTTTACAATTTATATCCCCTTAGTATTTCTTTGTTCTCTTATTGCTTTAGCTAAAATGTTGAGAACTATATTGAATATATAAGGGAAGAGTGGACAGCCTTTTCTTGTTCCTGATTTTAGTGAGATTATTTTAGTTTTTCTCCATTTAGTTTGATATTGGCTCTTAGCTTGCTGTTTATTGCCTTTAGTATATTTTCATATATTCTCTTTATTCATAATCTATACAGGACATTTATCATGAAGGAGTATTGGATTTTGTCAAATGACTTTTCGGCATCTAAGAAGATAATCATGTCTTTTATTCAGTTTGTTCATTTAATGGATAACACTCACAAATGTTAGACTTATAATAATGACTTTAGTTTTCTTTAGGGATATAGGTTTGTTTAGATCTTTGATCTTGATTTAATTTTGGTCAGTGGGACCTGTCAAGTAATTTGTCTATTTCATTTACATTTTCCCTCATACGAGTATAGATTTTCTTCCTTTCCTTCTTTCCTTCATTTTTTCTTTCCTTTTTTTAAGGATTAAACACAGATGGCAAATTCTTAACCAAATTAAACAAAAAAGGGAAGACCTACTTCAATAAAATTAGAAATTGAAACAAAAACATTATAACAGATATGGATATAATTCCCAAAAAGCATAAGGACATACATTATACATTTGTTTTAACATATTGAAAACTCTGAAAATATATGGTGAGTTTTTAGACAGCAAAATTAAACCTAAATTTAATGAATGATTTTAACAAATGCATACTTTGTAACCTTGAAATACATAAATAGTAATAAAATGCTCCATATTAAAAACAAAAAACAGCAATAACAAAGACAAACACAAGAAAATTTGAACTTACTAACAAATTCTACTATAACTTAAAGAATTATGAAATTACATATTATATTATTATATGAAAAAGTAAACCAAGCCTTTAAAATTTACAAAGCTAGTGAAACCTTGATTTTAACCATAATATTTCTTTTTCCTTTATTTAGATTTTTTTCTTATATATATTTATTATTTGGTGGTTTTACATCATGCAAACCATCAAACTCAGATATCAGACCTCTCAGTATCATGCCCAATCTTAGGATCTCCCCATTTACAAAACCATCCATTCATGCTGCTCGTTTGCTTATTGCAGCAAAATTAAACTTCCTGTGGCCAGAACCTTAAAGTTTTTCCTTGCCCATCCCTCTGCCAGAAGCCATCAATGCAGAAATGAGGCATTGGGTCATTTAGCTATGTTCCTGTCTTGAGTTCTTATTCACAAATATATATTTATATATAAGTTCTTATATATATATATATATATATATATATATATATATATATATATATATTAAGTCCAATAATGAGTGACTATAACCCCTGCTTTTCTTTTTGGGATTAGGATACCTTGCTCAGAAGAATATTCTCCATATACATCCATTTGCCTGTAAATTTAGAGTATCTTTTTTTTTTTTTTTTTTCCTGCTGAGTAGTACTCCATTGTATAGATGTACCACAGCTTGTTAATCTATTCCTCACCTAGGTTGTTTCCAGGTTCTTGCTATTACAAACAATGCTGTTATAAACATAGTTGAGCTAATGCATTTGGGGTGTGAATGTACATCTTTAGGGTATATGCCCAATAGTGGTGTTGCTGGATTCTTGGGGAGATTGAGTCCTTGTTTTCTGAGAAAGAGGGCCATACTGCATTCCAAAGTAGTTGAACAAGTCTTTACTTCCACCAACAATGGAAGAGTGTCCCCCTTGCTCTACTTCCTCTCCAGCATAGGCTGGCATCTATGTTTTCAATCTTGGCCATTCGTATACATGTAAGATGGTAACTCAAAGTTGTTTTGATTTGCAATTCTCTGATAGATAAAGATGTTGATCACTTTTTCATATGCCTTTCAGCCATTTTTAATTCTTCTACTGAGAAGTCCTTTTTTAGTTCTGAAACCCATTTTTAATTGGGTTTTTAAGGGATTTGAGCTATAGTTTTTTTTGGTTCTTTTTTTTATTTTCGAGATCAATCCTCTATCACTTGTAGGGTTGGTAAAAATCTTTTCCCATTCTGTAGGCTGTCGATTTGTCATATTGACAGTGTCCTTGGCCTTACAGAAGCTTCTCAGTTTTAGAACATCCCACTGATAGATTGGTGTTCTTAGAGTCTGTGCTACTTGTGTTATCTTTAGAAAGTGGTCATAAGTGCCAATGTGTTGGAAGTTATTACCCACTTTCTTTTCTATCAAGTTCAGTGTACCTGGGTTTATGTTGAGGTATTTCATCAACTTGGATTTAAGTTTTGTACAAGGTGATAAGTTTGGATCTAATTTCATTTTTCTATACACTACCATCCAGTTATACCAACACCATTATAGTATCTTTTTCCATTGAATATATGTAGCCTCTTTGTCAAAAATCAAGTATTCATAGTTGTGTGGGTTAATATCTGTGTCTTCAAATCAATTACATTGATCCACAAATCTGTTTTTATGCCAGGATCAAAATGTTTTTATAACTGTGGCTCTTTAATAAAAATAGAAGTCAGAGATGGTGATGCCTCCTGAGGTTCTTTTGTTGAGAAAAAATTGTTTTTGATAATCCTAAATTTTCTGTTATTCCAAATAAACTTGAGTATTGTTTTTCAAGTTATGTTAAAAATTGTGTTGGGATTTTGATTGGAATTGCATTGAATCTGTAGATTGCTTTTGATAAGATTGGCATTTTCAATATGTTGATCCTAGCTATCCAGAAACATGGGAGAAGTTTCTATTTTCTTATATTCTCTTCAATTTTTTTCTTCAGAGATTTAAAATTTCCGTCAAACATATCTGATACTTCTTTGGTTATAGTTACACCAAGGTGTTTAATGCAATTTGCAGCTATTATAAAAGGTGATTGTTGTAGTAAGTTTTTCCTGACCTGTGTTGGGTCTGGAGATTTGTGCCTGGCGCACGTGTGGCGCCGGCAGATTGGAACCTGGTTCGCGCGTCCATGGCTTTTGTCCCCCAAAAGAAATGAATCACAAGCTTATATACTTTAACACTGGCCCATGTCTTATGCCCATTACTAGCTAACTCTTTCTTCTTAAATTAACCCATTTCTATTAATCTTCCCGCCACGTGGCTCAGCCTGTGGCTGGCTGGTACCTCTTACATGTCTGCTCCTCTTCGGGGTCCGATGCAGAGTGACTAACTCCACCCTCCTTCTACCTGGCTGCTCTGATTCTCCACCCACATCTATGGTGCCCTGCATGGGTCCAAACAGTTATTTATTTACATCGTACAGAGATCATTCCACCACAGGTGATGTTTCCCTTTTATTATTTATTTATTTTATTATAATTACGAACAAAGACGTCACACTTTCTATCTTGTATATCCTTATTCAAGGTCCTTTCCTCTTCCCAACACCTCAGGTCATTCTCTCTTCTCCCCATCCACCTCCTCCCGGGTAGCGGCAGGTGGTCCCAAGGTCCCACTGTCCCAATATTGCTTAGTTCAGCCTCCACTCCTCACAGATCCAGTTTTCTTCTCCCAATCTCAAGACTGAGTCAGGTTTTCCTCTAGGGGTATGGGATCCAAGGAGTCAGTCCAAGATGTTTCTGATACCAAACTGTTCAGTGGTTGTGGTTTGCAACTTGGGCATGCTGTGCTTTTTCAGCCCTTTTATCTTTATTGCATAATAGGACTACTGATTTATTTGAGTTAATCTTCTATTCTTCTACATTGCTGAAGTTGATTATCAGCTCTAGAAGATCCCTGGTAGAATTTTGTGAGTTACTTTTGTACACAATCATATCATCTTCACCTAGAGATATTTTGACCTCTGCCTTTATAATATGTTTCCCCTTAATCTCCTTGTATTCTCTTATTTCTTTAGCTAAAACTTCGAGAGCTATGTTGAATAGATAAGGGGAGAGGCTTGTCTTGTTCCTGATTTTAGTCGGATGGCTTTGAGTTTTTCTCCATTTAGTTTTATGTTGGCCATTGACATTTTGTAAATCACCTTTATTATATTTAGGTATTTTCCCTGTATTCCTGCGCACTCCAAGGCTTTTATCATGAAGGCCTGATGGATTTTGTCGAAGGCCTTTTCAGCATCTAAGTAAATGATCACATTTTTTTTTCTTTCAATTTGTTTATGTGATGAATGACCTTTATAGTTTTTCTTAAGTTGAACCATCCTTGCATTTCTGGAATGAAGTCTACAAGATCATGGTGGATAATATTTTTATATGTTGTTGTATATGGTTTGGCAAAATTTTGTTGAGAATTTTTGCATCAATATTCATGAGAGCAATTGGTCTGTAATTCTTTTTTGTTGCTTCTTTTAGTGGCTTGGATATCAGGGGTATTGTGGCCTCATAAAACAAGTTTGACAATGTTTTTTCAGTTTCTACTGTATGGAACAGTTTGAGGAGTGTTGTTATTATCTCTTCTTAA
>PVIH01001909.1:22967-63522 GCA_004025045.1 Sigmodon hispidus
TTTTTTTTTTTTTTTTTTTTTTTTTTTTTTTTTTTTTTTTTTTTTTTTTTTTTTTTTTTTTTTTTTTTTTTTTTTTTTTTTTTTTTTTTTTTTTTTTTTTTTTTTTTTTTTTTTTTTTTTTTTTTTTTTTTTTTTTTTTTTTTTTTTTTTTTTTTTTTTTTTTTTTTTTTAATTTGACAGCTTCTATTTTCTTTGGTCATTTAGGTATTTAATCTGGTCCTGATTTAATTTTGGTAAATTTTAAGTGTCCAGAAAGCTGCCCATTTCTTCTTGGTTTTCTCCATTTCTTTGGAGTATAGATTTTCAAAGTAAGACCTGATAATACTTTGTATTTCCTGTGGATCTGTTGTTATGTCCCTCTTTTTTTTTTTCTGATTTTGTTGACTTGGATACTCCCTACTTTTTGGTTAGTTTGGATGAGGGTTTATCTATTGTGTTAACTTTCCCAAAGAAATAACTGTATGATTCATTGTTTTTTTTATATATATATTTTTTGTTTGTTTGTTTGTTCCAATTGTGTTGATTTCAGCTCTAAGCTTGACTATTTCCTGCCTTCTAATCCTTCTATGTGAGTTTGCTTCTAATTGTTCTAGGGATCTTTCCACTGTGATGATAGCTCTGTTGTGTGGGATTTCTCTAATCTTTTCATGTAGGCATCTAGTGCTATAATTTTTTTTTAAGATGGCTTTCATTGTATCCCATAAGTTTGGGTATGTCGTAATTCATTTTTGTTGAATTCTAGGAAGTCTTTGATTTCTTTCTTAATTTCTTCCTTGACTCAGATGTGGTTCAATTGAGTGATGCTTAGTTTCCATGAGTTGGTAGGCTTTCTGTAATTCTTGGATGTTGTTAAACTCTAACATTAAACCCTGGTGATCTCAAATGATACAAGATGTTATACACATTTTTTGGTACCTGTTGATATTTGCTTTATGATATAGTGTATGGTCAATTTTAGAGAAGGTTCCATGAGGTACTGAGAAATATATATATTCCTTTTTATTTGGGTGGAGGAATATACATTTTTTTTTGGACTTATATCTATTAAGTCCATTTGGGTCATGACTTCTGCTATATCCCTTATTTCTCTGTTTAATTTCTCTGTGGTTGACCTATATAAGGGGGAAGAATTTTGAAGACTCCCATTATTAGTGTATCAGGTTTGATATGGGGTTTAACTTTAGGAGAGTTTCTTTTACATATGTAGGTGCCCTTGTGTTGGGGTCATAGAAACTCAGGATTGAGATTTCATCTTGAAAAATTTTTTTCTGAGATGAATAAGCAGTGACCTTCCTGGTCTCTTTTTATGGATTTTAGTATAAAGTCTATTTTGTTAGTTATTAAAATGGCCACACCAGCTTTTTTCTTAGGGACATTTGTTTGCAGAGTCTTTTCTAAACCCTTTATTCTGAGCCTGTGTCTGTCTTTAAAGTTGAGGTGTGTTTTTTGCATGCAGCAGAAAGATGGTTTCTGGTATTTTTTATCCATTGTGTTAGTGTTTGTCTTTTCATAGGTGAATTGAGTCCATTGATATAATATAGGTATAAGGATAGTAATGACTAATGATCAATATTTCCCATCTTTTTTTTTTGTAGTAGCTTGCATTTTCTTTTTTTCAATAGGGGTTTCTTCTGTGGTCTTATCAATTGTCTTTGTTTACACGGGTGTTTCTTGGTTTCCTTTGATTGGAGTTTTCCTTCTAAGGCTTTTTGCAGGGTTTGTGGTTAGGTGTTTAAATCTGGTTATGTAGTGAAATATCTTGTTTGCTCCATCTTTGTTGATTGCTGGGTACAGTAGTTTAGATTTGGCATCCATGCAGTTTTAGTGTCTGTATAATGAATGACAAAGACCTTCTTGTTTTCTCTGTTTTTATTGAATAGTGGGGTGTCATTCTGATGGGTCACCCTTTGTAGGTGATTTCACCTTTTTCCTTTGTAGCTCTTAGTATTTTTTCTCTATTCTGTATGTTTAGAGGCTTGATTATTTTATGGTGAGCAGTCTTTTTGTGGATCTAGTCTATTTGGTGTTCAGAAGGCTTCCTGTATATTTATAGGCATTTCTTTCCTTATTTGGGGAAGTTTTGTTCTTCATTTTGTTGAATATATTTTCTGTGCCTTTGATTTGGTGTTTTTCTCCTCCTATATGAATTATTCTCAGGTTTGGTTTTTCATGGTGTCCCCAAATTCCTGGACATTTTGTGTTATGACTTTTTTTGGTTTTATTGTTTTCTTTAACTGATATATCTATTCTCATTTTTGAGTCTTCCATCCCAGTGTTTCTCTCTTCCATCTCTTGAATTCTGTTGGTTATGCTTGAATCTGTAGTTCTGTGTCTTTTTGTCAGGTTTTATATTTCTAGTTTTGAATCTGTTTGTGCCTTCTTTATTGCTTCTATTTCAGGTTTTACTTCTTTGCAATTTTTTTCACCTGTTTGGTTTTCTTTTTCTTTTTTTTTTCTTTCTTTTTTTCCCTTTCAGGGTTTTGTTCATCTTTTCTAATTTTTTTATTTGTATTTTCTTCTCTTTCTTTAAGGGAGTTTTTTTTTTTATATCCTCTTTGAAGGCTTCTATTAGCTTCATGAAGCTGTTTTTAAGTTCATTTTCTTCTGTTCCCTCTTCATTGTTATGTTCAGGTCTTGAATTCATAGAGCTACTTGTTCATTCTGGTGGTATCTTTTTTGCTTTGTATTATTGTATGTATTCTTCCACCTCTGTCTGCCCATTGTTTCCCCAATTCTTACTTGGTTAGTTCTTAGTTGGCTCCTAGTGAGTCGTTCGTCTGAGGGCTCTTAAGACTCTGAAGGTTTTTAATTAGCTATATGCTCAGAGGGTTGTGTGAGCTGATGAGCTCACAGTCTTATGACAGTCATCACCTCTTGAAGTTTCTCTTCACAGCTGTGTGCCCTGGGACTTGGCTGCTCTCTCATTGCTATTACACCAACCGTGTTGCATGACTATGGCCTCGCTGAAGCCAAGAAGCCATTTCAATGCCCCAGTTCAGGTGGCAGCAATCATCTTCTGATCTCTGACCTCTCAGCTGACCTTTTTGGAACTCCTCTGTTTCCTTGCTGTTATTATGCCAGTCCTTCTCTGTACAGACTGTGTTCCTCACCAAAGTTGAGTTTATTACCTTAGATGTTTGTGCCAGGACCAAAGGACTCGCTGCTCACTGCTGCTACTTTCCCAGCTCTATTCTGGGCAGGCCGTTTTCTGAGCTGCAGCAGGGGAATGGCCCATCAGGACCTGGGTTCAGGTGCGGAAGTCACCTTCTGACACTTCTGACATCTCATCTGTGCTTTTAGGAAGTCCTCTGCTTCCTTGATGCTATTATGCCATTCCTTCTCTGTGCAGACTTTGTTCCCCATGGAAGCTGAGTTCCTTAACTCCTAGGTGTGTACCCAGGACCAAGGGACCCATCTCTTCCCCTGCTGCTACTTACCATGCTGTGTTCTGGGCAGGCAGTGGTCTGTGTTGCAGCCTGGAGTATGAATTTTCAGTGTATGATCTAATGGTAATCTGGATATCCAGAATGTCTGTTATGTCCACATTTTTATTTTAGATTCTATTAATTTGAATAATCTTTCTCTTCTTTTTGATTAGCTTGTATAATGGTTTATCTATCTTGTTGTGTTTACTAAAAAACTAACTCTTTCATTCATTGATTCTTTGTATTGTTATCTTTGTTTCTGTTGTACTGATTTCAGCCCTATGTTTGATTATTTCCTGCTGTCTGCTCCTTCTAAGTTATTTTGCTTCTAAGTGTTTTAACACCTTTACTCATACTGCTAGGTCTATTTTGTGAGATTTCTCTAGATTTTGCATATAGGCATCTAGTGCGATATATTTTTCTCTTAGCACTGACTTCATCATGTCCCATGAGTTTTGGTATGCTATAAATTTATTTTGATTAAATTCTAGAAAGTCTTTGATTTCTTAACTTCTTTCTTGGCCCATAGTTGGAACAATTGAGAAATGTTCTGTTTCTAAAACTTTGTAGGCTTTCTGTTGTTTTTCTTGTTGTTGAACTTTAGTCCCTGGTGGTCTGATATGACACAAGGAGTTATTTCCATTCTTTTGTATTTTATGATATTTGCTTTATGAACACCTATTTGGTTTTTTTTTAAGAAAAAGTTCCAAGGGGTGCTGAGAATTCTTTTACTTTTTTGATTCCAATTATCCTCAGATATGGTGTTTTATGTTCTCTCAAATTTCCTATACATTTTTTGTTATGACTTTTCTGTTTTTAGTGGATTTTTGACTAATGTATCTATTTTCACTATTGAATCTCCCATCCAAAAATCTTTCTATCTCCTCCATTCTGTTGGTTATGCTTGTATTTGTAGTTCCAGTTTGTTTGTTTAAGTTTCTATTTTCAGTTTTACCTTGGTTTGTGCCTTTTTTACAGCTTCTATTATAATTTTTAATTCCTGGAAAGTTACTTTTACCTGTTCATTTTTTTTTTCTTTCAGGGAATTCTTAATTTCTTTAAAAATTTGTATTTTCTTCTGGTTCTTTTTTGTTTGTTTTTTGAAATTTTTACCTTTCATTTTTTTCTTGAAATACAAGTATTCTGAAACTTTTGTTAATTACTATACAAATTATATTTATTAGAAATAGTACAATATAGATGAAACTACTATTCATGAGGCTACTTTATTGATCTAGTGGACTGTAAACTTATGTGCTCATATGGGTACATAAACACATAAGCATACTAATTAAGTTTCTTTCTTCTGGTGTTAAGTGTTTCTTTTAAATGATTTCAGGTAAATTAAAAAGTATTTTAAAATTAGTTTTGCTGTAACCACTAAGGAGGTTTTTTTTAACATGGAAAAAAACCTTTCTATTATTTTTTTAAAAAATTAATATCAAATATTATTTAAAAAATCAAAACATTAAGAATAGATAAAAATCCCATGCAGTAATAAAACTATTTTTTCTAAATTAAGTGAAACAAAAAAAAATAAAATCTAGAGCTTTTCAAGCCAGGGTAGACTCAGCTACACATAAAGAAATCACAATAGGTCACAGCTAATGCCCATGAAAGCAATATGGCCACCACAAATTTTTGCTAAACAACATTTCTCCTGTCAAACCAGAAGTTTTGTTTTGTTTTGCATTGTATGTGTGATTTAAATTACTTTTTTCAACCATCATCTTTCAATCAAAAAAGAATATTTTTGCTTAAGGTCTACAAATGAGTGAGTATATCACCTGTTTATTCTTTTAAGTTTGTGATATCTTGCTCAGGGGGATATTCACCAAATCCATTCATTTGCCTTCAAATTTTAGTATATAATTCTTACTGCTGAATAGCACTCCATTGTGTAGATGTACCACAGTTTATTAATCCATTCCTAAGCTGAGGAGCATCTACATTGTTTCCAGGTTCTTGCTATCACAAATTATGCTACTGTGAACATAGTTGAGCTAAAGCTTTTAGGGTGTGAATGTGCACCTTTATGGTGTATGTCCAATAGTGGTATTGCTGGATTTTTGGGAAGTGTGATTCCCAGTCTTCTGAGAAACCTCCATGCTACATTCCCAAAGTGGCTGAACAAGTTTGTATTCTCAACAATAATGGTAAAGTGTTCCTTTTGCTCTGCCTCCTCCCCAGAATATACTGTCAACTGTGTTTTTGATCTTAGCCATTCTGACAGGTATAAGGAGGCATCTCAAAGTTGTTTTGATTTGCATTTCTCTAATGGCTTAAGATGTTGAGCAGATTTTCAAGTGTCTTTCAGCCATTTATAATTCTGCTGAGTATTCCCTTTTTAGTTCTGAACCCCACTTTTTGATTGGGTTATTCAGGCTTCTGGGTTATAGTTTCTTGAGTTCTCTCTATATATATATTTTAGAGATCAGTTCTCTGTCACGTGTAGAGGTGATAAAAACCTTTTCCCATACTTTAGACTGTCATTTTGTCTTATTGACTGTGCCTTTAGCTGATATCAATACAGTAGAAACAAAGAGAACAATACAAAAAAAATCAATGAATCAAAAGGCTGATTTTTTGAGAAGATCAAGAAAATAGACAAACACTTACCCAAACTAACCAAAAGATAGAGTATTTAAATTAACATAATTAAAAATGAAAAAAGAGACATAATAACAGACCCCCAGGAAATTCAGAGTATTATCAGGTTATACTTTCTTCTGTTTCTTTAAGGAAATTTTTTATATCTTCTTTTAAGACTTCTATAAAAGTTATAAAGTCGTTTTTAAGGTTGTTTCTTTCTGTTTCCTCTTAATTGCTATGTTTTGGTCTAGGTGTTTTTAAACCTTCAGCTTCTTTTGGTGATGCCTTGTTGTTATTTATATTGTTATATGCATTCTTGCACTGGATTTTTGATTTCTTGGTTTACTCGTAATTAGCTCTTAGTTGGCTCTTAGTCAGTTGCATATCCAGGTGCTGTGTCTCCAGCTTTTGCCAGGGTTCCTCTTAGTCAGCTTTTAGTGGACTCTTATTCAGTTCTGGACTAGGGTGCTGTGGGATCTTTTAGCTAGCCTTGGAGTGAGGTGATGTACTGTGTGATCTTCAGATGACAGTGTCTAGAGGAATCCTTGCTGTGGAGTTTAATGATATTGTATAGATTATCTGTTTATTTAATTCAGCAATATTCAGGTTACACATTTTCAATAATTAGTGTTAAATTTTTAATTGATAAGAAATTGAACATTACAACTCTGTTAAACATAGTTACTTGGTTAAAAAATTTTTGAGCATATAACCTCAAAGAAAATAATTTTGAGGCTCTATTTAGTATTCTTGATTCTTCTCAGGCTATTAGTTTTTTTGTCATATTATCTATTATTCTCCAATAACATTATTTACATTTCTCAGTGAGATGCAGTGAGAGCCCATACTATTTAGCAAAATGAAGACAGGTATTGATTTCTTTGGCGAAAAGTTCTTATAACATTGGAGGAAGTTCACATTTCAGACTCAGAAGTAATTTAATCATCCTTTTGATGGGGGATGTTTTTGTGTGTACTGTGCATACCATTATGTAATAAAGGACTTGTTTTGACCTACGGCAGAGAAGCATAGACACAGACTGAAAATCCAAGCATAGAAACAAGGGAAAAAGGGTAGAATAATTTGAGATGTAATTCAGCTGCTCAAAAAGCAATATGTAGTAAAGAATAGGTAATCTACAAGTCATAATGCAAGACAGATGAATAGAAACAGGTTGAGTTAAGATATGAGAGCTATCTAGTAATAAGCCTGAGTCATTGGCTGATGAATATCATGTAATTAATGTAAGTGTCTTAGTCATTATTTGGGGCTAAGTAGCAGTGGGGCTGCAGACTGGTCCAAACTTCAGGCTAGATCAGGCCTTGGGCAGGAGATATTTATTTGGACAGCATCACTAGCCAAGCCAAAAAATTATTATTACACCCATTGTCTTAGAAAAGGGAAGTATATGTGACAAACCTCTGAATAAAATCCCTAGAATAGACTGGTATAAATATACTGAGGGACAGAGAAAAAAAATTGATAAAAAAGATCAATTGCCTTGAAAAATTCTACATTTTCCCAAAGTATAAAGTGTTTTGTACCTTCTCTGAGATTTACTGTATTTTTTTATATTTCTTCAACAATTGATTTATTTTTATCAAATAATTATTTCTTGATGTAATTTCAAGCATGGTATTATTTTTAATGTAATATTTTTACTTTTACTTTCCTCTGTCTTTCTGTTTCTTTATATATCTGGATATGTCTGTATTTTTGTCTTTGTTTTCTTCTGTATTTCCCCTTCCTCCTTGTCGCTGTGTCTCTATCTCTTGCCATATATTTTTGTCGTGTTCTCTGTTTCCGTCTGTGAGTATATGTGTGTCTTGTCTTTCTGTTTATCTCTATTTATCATTTTCAGTCTCTGACACTATCCCTCATTCTATTTTTGTCCATCTTTATGTCTTTTTTTTTCTCTCTCTCTATTCTCTCTCCCTCATTGTACATATGAGTGTGCTCTCTCTCTCTCTGTCTCTCTCTGTGTGCGTGTGAGTGTGTATTTGTTGTGTATGTTTGTGTGTTCTACATATCAGCAGGTTCTATTTAGTTCAGAAGCCCAGATCTCTGGGTCTGCAGTTATAAGTGGTTGTAAGCAACTTGGCTAAGGTACTCAAAGAAGAGCTCAGGCCTTTTTAAAGAACACAAGGGCTCTTAACTACTGAACCATCTTCTACTAAAATTAAATAATTGTTTAAAGAACAAAAAATTTATTTTCTAAAAAAAATATTTATTATGAAATGATATATTATTAAGTCATTAAAATGGCATCAATTTTTATTTTAATTTTTAGGAGTAAGTGCAGACAATGTTAGTCAGGTAAAGTTAAGATCTTTCAGCCAAGAACTCATATCCTCTTGGGGTTTACACAGCATTTGTAACAAGGCCAAACAGCCAGGAAGTCATCACACACACCTTTAATCCTAGCAAATCTAAGCCTTTCATCCTGCAACTCCAAGATGGAAATCTTTCCTTGTTTCTGTGAGTTCAAAACTAACTACAAAATAGAGTAGCTCATGCCTTTAATCTTTACCTGGATGGGATCCATCTATGCAAAGAAGGTATTTAAGGCAGGCTTAGAAAAACAGCAGGCATGAGAAGAGACCAGGAGTGAGGCTGAGTAAGCTGGAAGTTAGCTGGCAGAAATTTGATGGTGGTGTTTCTTTCTCTAATATTTCATCTTTTCCCCAATACCTGGCTCTGATTTTCTTTCATTATAACCAGAATTTGTGCATCACTTGTCACCCAACATGGCGCAAAAATCCTTAGAAAGAGAGAGCTATTTGTGTGCCAGAGCAACATGTGACTGAAGGAGTAATTACTGGCTAGCTAGGCTTTCTGTTATGAATTAGCCATTAGTTTTAGACAGACAGGCCACATGTGCTTAGAAACTCCTTCTAAAAGAAAACACAAGGATATTCAATCCCAAACAGGGAAATATAAAGAACCAGTCTCAGCAATGTTATCTAAGATTAAAGAAAAACAGCCTAAGGTTATCAGACAGCCAGTAAAAAACATATTTAGTAATCTTACAAAAATAACAAAATGATAAAAGTAGAATATAAGTTAGTTAGGCTCAGGCACTGTGTTAGAATAAGGAAAAGACAAGAAAGCAATTGTGACATATGGAATGAAATCACCATTTGTACAACAAAAGTTAAATTACAGGTCATCATATATCTGGATCACCACTAAAAACTGGTTAAATATGGTTACTGCTGTCTCAGAGGCTGGGCCACTTTTACAGTGGAAAGCATGCTGGAAAGAGAAAGCTAAAACAATTGAAAAAAGAAGCATAGACAAACGCATAGAAGTCTCCCAAATCTAGCCTCATGGGGAATGGGAATATGCTGATATTGAAAGGCAATACTTACACAAGAAACATACTCCACATTTGTGCCACATGACAGCAGTAAATGCTTGGGATCAAATAGAAAGTAAGAAAAAACCCCAAAACTTTCACAAAAATAAGGCAAAGCCCGAAGAAGTTGTACAGACATTTGCAGAGATTATCTGCTGTGGTAAATAGAGTGGTACCAGATTCTGAAGCTAGGCAAATAATAATTAAATCAATGACATTTTAGGATGTTAATACACAATGTAAAAAAATAAAACTATTAAAAGCAAGGTCACTACCCTTGGAGGAATGGATTTGTTAGACAATTAGTCTAAAGTCTTATAATGGTGATGATAACTGGGTTGGTGAAATTATTTTTAGAGGTATTAGACAACATGAAAATGTTAAATGTTATAATTGTGGAAAGCAAGGTCATATAAGAAGAAATTGTAATCAAGTTATTCCCAGAACAGTGCCTTTGTTAGGAATAATCTCATGAGAATACACCCTTCCTTGTGGAGCATGCAAGAAATGTGGAAAAAGTATACATTGGAGTAATGAGTGTAGGTCAACAAGGCACAGACACGGTAACTTTCTGCCTTAAGGAAGCACCACAATGGGGCTTCCAAATGCCTCCATATCCAATCCAGCGCAATCTTACCCTGTCTTCATGCAGAAAAGACTTCCCAAAAATATTAAAAAAAAATAAAACCTATTTTAAAATAACTGACTACCTGAATGATAGAAAATCTATGAAATGAGAAAAAAAACTCAGGAAAAAAATATGAAGCAAATATTTTGGCAAATGTCTATTAATGAACAAAGGCCAAAGTTAAAAGTACAAATCAATAATATTAATATGGAAGATTTGTTAGGCACATGTGCAGATGTCTCAAAAATTTTATCAGAGCCATAGCATTCAAGTTGGAACATTCAGGAGGTAATTTTTTAATTTTTGGAAATTGGGTCATTATCCCAGGTAAAATGAAATGTAAAATGACTTTAATATGTAAGACCAAAAAGAGAAAAAACAGAGAGAAATATTAAAGCCATATATGTCTAATATTGCTCTAAGTTTATGAGAACAAGATTTACTACAACAATGAAACACACAGATTAATATTCCTCTAAACAGAAATGTACTATAAACTAACACATATTTCTGGAAGAAGTATTAGAAAGTATTATAAGAATCATTCATAAACCATTTGAGATGTACAGAACAGGACACAACAGTTGCCAATATTTCAAAGATACCAATGGCACTTTAACATGGCTAACTGATAAGCTTTTATTGATTTATCAATGGCTTTTTACATAAAAGACTAAGAGCAGCTGGTATAGGAAGTTAAATGTTTAGCATACAGCAGAATCAAACAGCCCTTGGAATTCTCCTGTATTTATTATTAAAAAGAAATCAAAAAGTAAAGAATGGTAACAGATTTAAGATCAATAATCAAGATGATCCATCCAATGGGCTCTCTACATTCTGAAATATGTTTGCCTTCTTTTTTACTTAAATAATGGCCTGTCTTAGTTATTTATTTAGAAGACTCTTTCCTTACAATGGGGTTACAAGAATAAGACTAAGAAAATTCACATTTATATTGCCTACTTTTAATAATTATTTGCATGTAAAGAAATATCAGTGGGGGGTCCTCCCCAAGGAATGCTACACAGCCCTACTCTGTGCCAGTATTTTGTACAAAAGCCAGTATAATGAATATGTATCAAATTCCAACAATCTATAACTTATCATTACATGAAAAACATCTGGTTGGCTGATTCAAATATTGATACCTTAGAAAAACATTTGGATAAGTGAAAAAATGCCTGTTTGGGAATTACAAATAGCTCCTGAAAAGCATAAAGAGAAAATTTCATTATTTATTTAGGTTACAAAATATGGCAACAAAAATTTAGACACCAAAAGATACAAATCAGAAGAGACAGGTTGAAGACATTTAATGATTTTATAGATTATTAACAGACACTGGCAATTTGTAAAATACTATTGGAATAAGAAATGGTAAAATGGATAATTTGTTCAAAACCTCAAATAGTAACAAAGACTTTAATAGTCCAAGAGAATTGTCACCTGAACCTGAGAAAGTTAACTTTGGTGGAAAAGTAGTTATAGGGTACACACGTGTATCGTGTGGAATCAGGCCTTAATTGAACCCTAGTTATTTTGCCGTCTAAGCATTCTACAACAGAAATTTTAAAGAAAATGGAAAATTTTATTTTGAAATTGATATTTCTACCACATAAACTAAATAAAAAAGTCATTTGTGGAAATGATTTCTGAGTTGATTTTTAAAAGGACTTTGTTAACTAATAAAGAAATTGACTAATTATAGTTAGACAGTGAAGTTTGGCAAAGAGCCTGAAGGAATTTCTTGGGAGATATTAACAAAAAATATCCTCAAAGCAAAAGAATTAATCTTTTTTTTTAAAAAAAATAATGGATTATTTCTCATGTTATACAAGATAAACCAATTTCTGGGGCACCCACATTTATGCACATGCAAACAAATCAGAAAAGGCAGGTAACAAATCAGAAAATATAAATAAAGCAGCTCAAAGTCCCTATAATTCTGTTCAAAAATCAGAATTATATGTTATCATGGTGGCAATAATGGATTTTACCAAAACTCTTAGCATAGGCACTGACTCTCAATATGCAGAAAGAGTTGTTTTATATATTAAAACTACTGATTTTATCAATGATGAGTTAGAATTAACATTATTTATTTTGTTACAAGATATAATCAGGACGAGGGATCATCCCTTCTATACAACACACATTCAATCACGTATCGGTCTGCTGGATCCTTTATCACTTTGAAATGATGAAATTAAATTATTAATAGAAAATGTGCTAAAGACCCAAAGTTTCATTAAAAAATCATGTCAAAAGCAAAGGATGGAAAATAAAATTTCTCCATCACTTGGCAACAAGCCAAAAAAATGTAAAAAAGATGTACTACCTTTTCGTTCTATAACCAAATGTTATTGCCAGCAGAAAATAACCCTAAACATATACATAGAAATGAAATCTTTCAGATGGATGTATTTCATCTTACAGAATTTGGAAAATTAAGATATGAACATCATATATTAAGTATGTGCTTAGAATTTTAATGGATACCTGTCATGATTTCAAAAAATGCTGATTTTGTAATCAGACACTTGCTAGAAGTTAATACCATCATGGCAATACATGTACTAATTAAGACTGACAATGCTCCAACACAGGTCTCTAGTAAAATGAAACTATTTTTTTGTTCAGTGTAATGTATAGCATATTACAAGAACACCACACAATCTTACATGGCAAACATTCATAGAAAGATCAAATCAAACTATAAGGATATGGTAAATAAATAGCAAGAAATAACAAGAGCCCTAGAAATAGACTACTTAGTGCTTTATTAAGTTTGATTTTTTGCAGTGCTAATGAGAAAGGGACAACAGGTACTGAAAGGCATTAGACAATAGGAAAAAAACAGCTGTGCTAAATTAGTCTGTCATATTCAATGTTGTACTGACCTCAGAGTTGAACCCAGATTATTTGCTACATTGAGAAAGAAGTTTTGCTTTTGTTTCCAAAGATGGAAAAAAGTTATGGATAACATCAAATTTAATAAAGACTCAATTGTAAGTCTTCATGAAGATAAGAATTGATGGCTCATCTGCCCATACTACAGCTTTTTAAACTGAAAGAAAAAATAAAGGGTTGGGACAGGTTTTTGTTTTTGTCTTTACAGGAAACCAGAAATACCCATCTTCATGAAGTTAAAAGACCTCAGACATCTAGATTTATAAATAAGAAGGGAATCTATTACAAAAAAACCACAAGCAAAAGATTATTCAACTTTTGGTAGCAGTACTCTACAGAGTAAAATGTCATTTCTTAACCACTATATATTTTTATTTGTAGGAAAAATTAAATTCCAGTTTAAATATTATTTAAAGCTGGCTTTAGAGTTGGAGTGTGTTGCTTTTCTTCTCTACATCCAAGCATACTTTTTAAAAGAAAGTGCAAAATCTCACTGTTAGATCAGTTCTACTTAATATCAGACAGAAGAATAACTTAAAAAAGGGACTGCCCTATTGTTACTAATCTTATGCTGAATAAATATTTATATATTTAACTTCCTGTAAATTGTGTTAGGTTTTATTTTCTTATTAATTTTCTGCACTGATCCATGAAAATACCACGTTGAGAACCTGAAGTTCAAAAGAAAGATGGGACTCCACAATGATGGTTTACATAGAATATGACAAAGCCACTAGGCTAATTAATACCAATCAAAGATCAGATTTGAACTACAAACTGCTCAGCACAATTTTAAGGCTGCTAGCTGAGATGAACCAGCCTCATAGACTATTCTAGCCAGAACTTGATACAAGCCAAGAACATTCCTGTTATGCAGAGATTGGAAAACAAATGATACAGCTACTTATTTCAGGACTTGACAATTAACAAAAGACTTCAAGATCCCCTAATGATGCTGTCACCCTCAGACAGAAGAATATGGTGCCCACATTCCCAAGAGGTGGGTAAGGTACTTTTTGGTCTTTCAATGAGTTATTGATAATTGTCATTGTTGAGGGTAATTAGATAAAAGTTGTTTTTGGTTATGATTAGAAAAAAGCCAAACAGGTGAAGTGAAAATAGATTCAGGGTTCTTGTAAAAAAAAAAAAAAAAAAAAAAAAGATATACATAATGTCACAGAGCCATTACATTAAGATCCAGAGGTTGTTTTCTTACAACTATTTACTAGTATTATCGTGTCCGACATTTGACACTTCAATGATATAAGATTTAAGCTTTTGTTTTGCTTTGTTTGCTTGTTTGTTTAGTAAAGGAAACAAAATAAATAAATGTAAGTTTCTCAGAGTTAAAAATATAAAGGGTACAGATATGATAGAATATAAGGGTAGACTACTGAATTTACTTTTACAAAGCAATTACTAGCTTTTAATATTTTATACTGAATTGGATTTTTGTGTATTGAATATAAATTATGTATATTGATATAAACTTGAGATTAAGTTTGTTACTGTACATATTCTCTATATTTGTTCAAAGTATTACACTGTTCATCTAACAATGTAATACAAATTGCAAGTCCATGAAAGTTATTATTAACACCTAATTAGGATATAAAGAAATGCAAGTTAGCAGTTAGATATTATAATAAAAATTATAGTCATATTAGATATGTTTTCAAGATCATAAGTAAGTTAGATAAACAGGTCTTGTTCAAATATTTCAGAAATCTATAGAATAGGGCATTGAAGATATTTTAAAAGCATAGGTTCTTATTATGTATTTGATTATCCGACTTTTGGTAGCAGTACTCTACAGAGTAAAATGTCATTTCTTAACCACTATATATTTTTATTTGTAGGAAAAATTAAATTCCAGTTTAAATATTATTTAAAGCTGGCTTTAGAGTTGGAGTGTGTTGCTTTTCTTCTGTCAGCACTAATTTACTTAAGAGAAGATTGTAGACATCAAAGAAACTTCTATATAGGAGCTGATCATTTGTGACAAAAGTTAGTCACTGGACAAGAAGGTACTCTTGCCTTGACTGCTGACACTATGATATTCAAAATGTTTAATTAGGAGACACACACACACACAAATTTCCAAACCTTGCCAGGATAAGATAGGAAGGTCTTTGAGAATATCCTGTTTCACAGAGAAGTCTTACAGACATTCTAGGCCTGTAGGCTGAAGGTGAATAATTCAACAACAAGAAGGAATTTGGAAGACTATCCAGGCAGCCAGCTATTTTATTTCTTACATTTTGGCATGTTGCTATTTATTAATATTGTTTTCTTTTTGGGTCTCTGAGGGATTTGAAGATAAGGTAGTTAATAGATACAGTTTTATAGTGACAGTTTTAGAAAAGAAACTCACTTAGATGTTAAAGTGAGTTTAAGATTTTAAGAGACTTTGAAGTATAGTTTTCAGTTAATAATACAAGTTAGATGGAAAACAGATTAGGTACAATTTTTTTTGGACTCACCAAATTAGAATAATTAATGGAATATTTTCTTTCAATTTGTCTATTGTTAGCAAGGTGAGCATTCCTCATGTGCTTATTGTTCATGTATATTATGTATAATTATTGTAGCTATTGTAAATGATTTTTCTTATGTCAGTTATAACCTTCTCTTTTATTTTTGACAAGTAGCCTCAGGAGATTTTGGAGAAGAAAAAGGGAAAAAACTGCATTCCCCCCCTGTTTTTGTGCACTGAGCCTCTTTGGACCAATCTCCTCAGTCAACTTTCTTCTTCTTCTTCTTCTTTTTTTTTTTTTTCTTTCAAAGCATTCTAAAGAATATGTCCATAAACCACTTCTGCTCTTAAGGTTTAGAGACTAATTTTGAGAAGTGGCCAGAAAAATTGTCAGAGGATCAGAGAGTTTATACTTGTGCACACACAAATCATACATGAACTTAAAGTACCTATGTAGGAATCAGAGCGTAACCTGGGGTACTGATGCTCACCTTCTACCTTGTTTCTGAAAAGTTTCTTTGTTGTTCACCAGCTGGCTAAGCCAGCAGCTTCCAGCCGTCTCTTCTTTCTGACTCCCTTCTTGTTATAGAAGCACTAGAATTCAACCAATACTACCTCACCTGGTATTTCCTGAGTTGTGGCAGATACTTGCATATGTTTTCATACTTGGTCAGCACATAAGTGCTTTATCTATTTAGCCATGTCCACAGGCATAGTAATAAAACAACAAACTTCCATACCCTGTGGGACAAGAAAAAGATGTGAGAATTGAGGCTTCTGCTTTATCCCTCAGCCTTCTCTTGGCACAAAGCATATGCTTTGTGCTTTACTGTGTATGGCAAAGCCTCAGTTCTTATAGTCCAGAAGCTCTTCTGATTTACACTTGAATTTCTTATTTGTTATTTAGGTGTCATTTCAGCTTCAAAACAAATCTTCCATTTTAACTAATTTTCTAAACTCTGCTATTGCAAGCTGTTTTCTTTGGTGTGGTTCTTCTTTTCTCTGAAAGTCCTCTTCTGTATGAGTCTCACTTTTACTTCTTGACTAAGTTGCACAAGTGTAGAGACAGATACTTGTTTGTGTCTACTTTCAGTGTTCAGAAGTCTGTCAAAAACAGTCAGACCTAATAATCAATACTGATGGAATGACTAGGTTTTTTCCTTCTCACAGTATACAATGATGTTTTATTTGGCATATTATCCATTGTCACTGGGATATTTTAGTAATAGGGCTTGTTGCATGCAAGTCAAGCTCCAGCTTGGGTGAAAGATTCTGTTTCAAAGTAAAAAGAAAAACTGATAGAGAGGAAAACCTGATGTTCTCCTTCAAAAGTCCTGTGCACTTACATGCTTGAACCCTTGCATAAACACATGCATATCACACAGATACAAACACACACACAGCATACAAAAGCTACTCACAGCTAATGCCCATGGATGCAATATGGCCATCACAAATTTCTGCTAAGCAACTCTTCTACATACAAACCTGGTTCTTTTGTGTGTGTGTGTGTGTGTGTGTGTGTGTGTGTGTGTGTGTGTGTTTGTGTGTGTGTGTGTTTGTGTGTTTTAAACTCTGAAATCTCAGTCCGTTCTGCACTTCAGGCAGCCCTGGATTTCTTTGGTTTAACTTCAAATAGCATATTTTTATTTCTATTCTAGCCCATATAATATGAGTAGCTTTGGTATGGTGTGACCTACCGTGTTTTCTTTATCTGTAGCTGAGCATAACCTGGCTTGAGGAGATTTAGGTTTTATTTTTTATGTTTCATGTATTTTAGAGAAAAGAGACGTTTTATTACTGTATGGTGTTTTGTTTATTTGTTTGTTTTGGTTTTTTGTTTATCTTAACTATTCTGGATGTTTTGCTTTTTTATATAAAGTTTGATATTGATTTTCAAAATACAATTAAAAAAAAGAAAAGAAAAAATGAAGTCACAAAAGCTTGGTTAATGTGCAGTCATGTACAGCCTTGTGTTTATATCTAATATGATATTTATATTTACTATTGAAGAATTTCAAGCTTTTTAAGTAATGAGGAAAAAAGTAATGATTTATGAGGCAATACTTTTGAAATTTTTTTTTAGGGCAGGGTGTTGTCTTGCTTTTTGATTGGTTCTCTATTTTCTACCTGCAGCAGCCAACTGTGGAGAGTACAGTTTACACCAACATATTAAATACCAAAACTTTCCCAAACTAATACATTATATTTGGTGGGAAATTTCTCTAATTTGCTATGTTAAAACTGGCATTATTCTCTTATCAAGCACTAAATCCTATTTTTCTCCCTATTAATAAAACAAAAAGTAACGTTATGATTTAAATAAAATGAAAAAATTAACTATAACTAAGAAAGATAATGACTAAATGATAAATAATGAGTCACAGCTAGCAACATGGACATTATAGTACATTAGAAGGACCCTCTTTTCTTTGACACCATCATTTCTTCAATACCTACTGAAATCTGAGGACTTATTAAACACTTTTCTATTCATGCACTGTTTTTTTAATTGAAGATTCATGGAATCGAGCTTGGAGAGGTGGCTTCAGGCTGAGAAGATGAATGGCAGAAGACCATGTTTGGAAAGAAAATGAATAAAAGGAAAAGTGTGCATGCATGCTAGTATTAGCCACTATGACTTTGAAATATTTCCAAGGGACTTTTCAGAACAGAAACTGGGCTATTGCATTGGTGGCCTCTTGGGCTTTGTTCTTATAAATATTGTATATTGATAGACTGAGTAAACAAGTCTTCCATTGAGTACATTTGTTGGAAACTGACTCTACTTTTTTTTCAATTAAATAAATTAAATAACATTTTAGTTTAAACCATTGGTTAAACATAGACAAATACACTGGTTAAAAACACATTTGTCCCCCTTTACTCTTGACATATGCCACACAACTATCAGTTATTGCTCTCCTTTATGCCATAACTTATCACTATGAATATTTTATAGAGTTGTATACAAGTTATATGATGGGTTAAAAATATTGAGAAATAATAAAATATATGCATTATTCTAAGTAAAGCAATGTGCCAATTTCTAAGTAGAATAAAGACAACCAAATTTGGTTCAGACATGTTGACTATTTTTTAAAAGAAAATGATTTATGTATATCTTATGTACATAGTATTCTGTCTGCATGTATGCTTGCAGATCAGAAGAAGGCTTCATTACAGATGGTTGTGAGCCACCTGGGAATTGAACTCATGACCTCTGGAAGAACCTGACTCCATTTAAAAAAAATACTCTAATATCTCCACATTTTTTTAGCAACAATGCTTTTTTTTACAGATTTCTCTTGTTATCAAAAGTTATTTTGATTAACCAATTATAGTTTAGTTTCTCAACATAGTTTTATTTTATCTAGTTCAGTATTATAACCAGGGATAGTGTGGGGATCTATACAGCATTAGTGAATATCCCGCACTGTTCTCTGTCCTGGGAAAAAATTTACCATTGATTTATGTTGTAGAGTATCATGTCAGGGCTGATTCAATTGCTAGATATAGGTGGAGAGATTCAAGGTGTATGTGTGTGTGTGTGTGTGTGTGTGTGTGTGTGTGTGTGTGTGTGTGTATGTTTCTTTTAAGGACTTTGAGATTCATCTTCTATTTACTACTTAAAGCAAATTTTGTCAATGTTCTTTTACTTATGGGTTTGGTTCTATTTGCTCACGTTAAAACTATCAATAGTGTGATTACAAAGCATACAGAAGACGATGGAACAGGAAAGGAACTGAATTAAAAGCAGTTTCAAAAATATTGAGGAGCATATACATCACCTGAAGTTCCAGATATCTGCTTCTGCCTATAGTTAGATGTCTGGGTACTGTTGTACAGTATTTGTACATTGGTGGTATAGTGTCTTTGATTCATCTCTCAATGTTAGGACAAGGATTCAAACAAGACACATTACTCTTCCCAGAGGCCTTGACTATTGTAGAGAAACTTTGACTAACTGAAACCTCATGTCTACAGAAACCACTCCTTCAGTCAAAATTAGAAACAGTTCACAAAGTTGAATTAGATTCATATCTCAGAGATTGATACATGGATACCAATCTCATGTATGCATGTGTGTGTATGTGTGTGTATATGTGTGTATGTATGTGTTTTGTAAAATTGGCTGTGATTAAATATATGACAGAACTATGTCTTACCTATGTAAAATGTCCCAGGAATGAAAATTATCTTCCCTTGAATATTCTGCATGTTTAATGCATGTCAACATTAATATATGCCACATAAATGGTTTTCTCTTCATGTCTTTTCAGTTTTTAAAGTGTGTCTTCTTGGTCTGACAATGCTAAAAGGCTAGTCACAGAATGATGATCATGATAATCATGCCCTATAAGGCTTTGGTACAGTACTTGCTATATCTCTGGTTGCCGTGTTTACTGGTAGATCTGAGGACAAACTCATCCTCCTATTGTCTTTGTAAAACCAACTGCAAGAAGTTATTTCCTGTGGAAGCTCTGACTTGTAGTAATCCTTATATTTTGTAGCCAGGAAAGAATGATATTGATTGCTTGAAAATTGTGAGCTGTGGGATGTGAGTGGAACATGCTGTTAAAAAGAAGGAAAAACAAATACAAAGCCATTTTCTATTGTTTTGCTTTATCTAAGACCCACTGACCCCTTTATTGCTGATATTTAAAAAAAAACTGCATTTGTTCATAAATTTGCTCACAGTCTTGAAAGAGTAACTAATATGTACAAATTACAGAAATGTCTCAGGTAAGCACACTAAGGCCATTATGAACAAGAGGCAGCATGGAAACCAAAATAGTCTAATAGCCAGTGTACCAGAGAAAGCAACACCAGAGAACATTCACAAGGAAAATTATAGAGAGGATACTGGAATTGTAGAGGTAGTTCAGCTGTAAAGTGCTTACCATGTAAGAGGGATGATCTGCTGCCCCTGCTGAGGAGAAGAAAGTGGAAGCAAAGAAGAAAGAATCTGAGGAGTCTGATGATGACATGGGCTTTGGTCTTTTTGACTAAACATTTTGTTAACATGTCCAATAAAAAATTAATTCACAGAAAAAAAAAAGAGAGTGAGGATCTGAGCTTGTTCTTCAGAACTCTTATGAAAGCCTCAGTCTGCTGATATAAATCTACTCTTTTAGAACTAGAGATGTGGAGATAGAGAGATCTCTCAGGTTCCCTGGGAAGCCAGCCAAGCAGAATCAGTATTAGTGAGTTTTAGGACACTAAGAAAATATTTTCACACACACACACATTGTGGACAATAGTTGAGGAATGACAGGTCAGGTTGACTTTCAATGTCCACAATCAAGCTCAATCTAGACTTGTGTACCATCTACCCTTGACACCTCCCTCCCACAGCTATTCATAAACATGGTTTTAAAAGGAAAGTGAACAGAGATGCTGGATTTGATGTGTAAAGTCTGCCATAAAAATAGCAACATCTGGCAAATTTAGAGGATGCAGAGAAAAGCTCCTCAGGTTACACCACTAAGACAGCAAAACATTCAGTTATCTCTGAGGACAGAGGATAAATAACAATCCATTAGCACAGAAGAGATAATCAACTTTTGATTCTTCAATCCATGGTCTCCTGGAAGTATCTAAGAATAGAAGAGACCATAGGACAAGATGAGATTTAAAGAAAAATATTTAGAGGTATGATTTCCTTTTGTATCTTTTGTAACAACATCATACTTCTAAGATTTGGAAGAGGCATAGTTTGAGAGAGTCCACACCTTCTCTGGCAAACCTTATGGTAATATTGCCATTATACCAGCCCTAAGCAAAGGTGTTCTTTTCTAGTCCCTGGTGTTGATTTACATGGAAGTTGGTCTGGGGAAAGTTGGTACCATCAAAGGAGGTTAAGAGCTATCATGAATTCTATGGTTTGAAATTAAGTAAATGTTTGGAAAATCTCAAGAAATGTTTGGATAAGAAACTTCTAGAAAACTTTGCAGAACAATGGTGATAGATGGATATGGCTACAGTGCATGACAGTGGCCTGCCTTATTCTCTTGTCTTTGCGACAGAAAATCTGGGTGTGTGCTTACTCTTCCTGCACATTTCTTCACTTTTTTGGTTTTGTTTTGGTTTTTGTTTATTTTTACCTAGAGGCCTGTTTTTAGGCGTCATTTATTTTTCTACTTTCATGATTTTATAAGCCTCTCAGAAGAAATGTCAAACTCCAGAGAGTGATGAGTTGAAGACAATGGGAGCTGAGATTGCTTGGTCATGGTCTGGTTCCATGTGACTGTACTACATGTACCCAGAATTTTTTTATTCCCGGAATGCACTGTTGCTTTCCTTTTTTTTGTCATCCTGTCAACCCTGCCATCATGTTTGGCTACTACACAGTTGGTGGATTGATCTTTCTACTCTTGTTTGTTCATGAGATATTTATATATTATGTTGTTTAGCTTTGTTTTCTACTTTGCAAATAATGTGTGCTTTCTAACTAAAACCAAAATATGTCATTTTTGAGTAGCCTTTTAACTAATGTACATGAAGCAGTGCTGATATTTTATTATTTTTCCTATGTTATAATTTTTTTAATGAAGCAATCTCAATGAAAGAAAATAAAATTTCTTCTGAGTAATAAGTTTTTTTCAAGATAAGGTAACACTTTTTATCTCTTCTGATGGAGCAGGAATGATATTACAACCATAATCTGTTTGGCCTCTCCTAATTCAAACACAAATAACATTAAAATTTATTTCTATACTTTCTCACATATTTAGAAAATACATGCAGTTAATAATTTTTTTATTCCTCCACAAGTCCTAGTTTGGTAACCACTTATTTCATCCTCCTTTTAAAGACAATAAAATTCTATCTGCTTACACTGTTCATAATAAATTCCTTCAAATTTTGGAAAATTTAGAAAACTATTTTATTAATTGTAAAAAATTGTGTCTATGTATGTGTGCATGCTTATGCATATGCATGTAAGTCTGCATGTATGAATATGTACACCTCTATATGTGTGTGTGTGAATGTATGTATGTGTGTGTGTGTGTGTGTGTGTGTGTGTGTGAATGTAGAAGCCTGAGGTAGGCATCCATTGTTATCTACTATTGCTTTCAATCTTGTCTTTTTTTGAGATAGGGTTTATTTTAAAGGTTTTTAATTGCCTTGTCTAGGAGTTTCAGAAAGCCACTTTTAACCCTCTCTCCGAATATATGTTTTATGTAACTAGAAATAGCTTTTACATGGGTTCTAAGAATATAAAAATAGATCATCATGAAAGCTGAACACAAAGTAAATATATGTGTAGCAATCTTATTTGCATTTCCACTCTTGATAAGCCATGCTTATGATTCTTATCCTCTGTATAGTTATTGTTAACTCTTCTGCATTTTAAATTCTTTTTACTGTTTTTTTTGATAAATACAAAAAAATTAAATAAAAAAAAGCTTAAAAAAACAAAAAAATAGATCATGATGATTACATAGGTAAACATAACTTAGTACCCCAACTTCCCAGTGGTGACTTCTTAACATAATTTACTCTAAGAATGATACCTTCCAAAGAGAAAAAGTTGAAAAGCATGTGAGGTATTTTCAATGAGTTGAAGGAGGGGTACTCATTATAAATCTAAATTATGGGATTTTTGGTAAGGTTTCTGCATCTTGGAATGTACTCATTAATTTGCTTTCTAACAGAAAATTATTACAAAGTTGCCTGGAAAAGGAGGCTGCCAGAAAGACTCAAACTCAAATATTCCTGTGCATCTCCTTCCATGCCTTTTCAGAAGTTGAAATCTCTATTTTCAACCTAAAAGTTTACCCACCAAAGAACCACAGTGTGAACACAAGCAAAAATAAAATATCTCAGATAAAAGTGACCTTTAAATTTTTATGTTAAATGTCTAAATTTCTTTTATTTTCCTAATGACAAACCCTATATTTATCATAAAACTTTTAAATTTTTCTTTTTTTTTTTTCACGAAAGAATGGAAGGACAAGACAAATCTCTCTGTTCAAGTCCTCCTAAGCTTTATTGTGACAAGTAATATTTATACAGAATCTCTGCCATGCAGGTAGCTGGGAGGAAGAGGGTAGGGAAAATCAAGAGAATGTGGCAGGCCTGTGAGAGGAAGTAAGACAGGGTATAATTGATATGGAAATCTGTTATCTGTTGAGAATCTAGAGGGCGTCACCTGCTGGGCTTTCTAAAGTTACTTAATGAAAAGGATTAAATTATTTAAAAGGATGAAAAAAGCCACTTAAAATGGTTAGACTTGACATACTTTTAGAGCCTCAAGGTAAAGAAAGCACTGAGCATTTTGCACAGTGTTTAGCCTGACATTGGTGTTATTGATAAATTCTAGGGATGACACAGCCCTCAATTTTTTTGTGTGCAAAACCATTAATAGACCTACTTATGTCTTCAAACACATGCTCACACAAATAGCCTGGTTAAACTCAGTGACTCTGAAAACAAAACAAAAGGCATCGTTGTGAGAGATAGACTCAAAGGGAAGAGGGGAAAGGACAGAATAACTATAATGGATTTTATTTATATCTGAAGTTGCAAACATAATTTTAATCAAAGAAAAGAGAACTTTGATCAAGAGAATTAGACAACTTTGTGTCTATGAATATTTGACTTACTCTAAAAAGTGAGTGATAGATGTCAATGAGAATAAATTGCAGACTTGGAGTTGATGATGCATCTTGAAGTTAAGTACATCAATCCTGTGGACCCAATTTTCACAATCTGTTTATTAGAGATAAGAGTATCTACCTTTCTCACATCATAAAATTCCTATATTTAGCTGCAGAATTATAGGTGTTAAATAGCTTAGCATACTGAGAATATTGTAAGATGTCAGGTAGTAGGAAGTAAAACTGTTTTACAAAGAAAATGCAAAATCTGTGACATTTGCTGGTTGACTATGGCTATAGAATTATGTGAAAGAAAGTATATTTAAAGTTTCCTGGATCAAATAGGAGGTAAATCAAATACTAATGTTGTTTTAAAATTTGGCATGAAGGTATTATTTAAATTTTCATCAAAATTAAGATAATAATTACATAGTGTGAAATTGAATTTGAAATGGAACAAGAAGGAATACAATAAAAACTATTGAGGTTAGTCCGATGGTATAATATATCATACCACAGGCTAAAATATTGTACACAGGAGTTTAAAAATAATATTAGAGGTAATGGAAACATAGAGGATGAATCTGCAGTGGATAGGTTTTGGAACCTATATGATTAAATTAGAAACTCTAAATATTGAATACCTAATAATGCATTTAAATTTCCTGTGTACTATTTTGCATTCACTATTGAAATGATTAATTAGGTTTTTCATTCTAAGAAAAGATTCAAGAAAAAAATTCTATAGGATTTAAAAAGAGATATCAGCTACATTTAGGTCTTGATGTTCTATAGTATTTGAACTCTGGAAAAAGCAGAAGCTCCAAAGAGGAATGACAGTGTTATCATGTCTCATGAAATAAAGGGATTCATGATGAGAAGCTCAAACAGGAACAGCTTTGTCTGTAAAGGATGTAAAAACAATGTATTGTAGTGAAAAATCAGAATTTACCCAGGTAAAGGCTTGTGACATAAAAAAACTGAAACCCATTGGGGCATGGTCAGCTTCTGTGAGACCTCAGACCCCACGTGACTCCCTCATCTTTGTTCTGGTAGGCCATGAAGAGGAAGCTCTCAGCTTCTCACTCTGTGCAACTCAGCTACATTTATCTCCTAGAGTCATTTATTGTCTAGTAAGTGCCTTTAATTTCTAATTTCTAATAAATATTAACTGATTGTATTGAGAAGCAATTGAGAATCATTTTGCTATAAAATATCTTTAAATATAATATTCAACATCTCCTTGTGTTGACAATATATAATTGTTATTGTAAACACAAGGAGGTCTTATTCAGTTTTCTTGACTGTCTTATATCTCTTATAACTCTCAATTTTCTGTAATAATTTCTAAAACGTAAAAATCTCTTTCTAATTTGTATGTTCTCTTGAGACTGTATCATTTATCTTTATTGGTTCAAGTCAATAAGCATGAAGGCCTATTTCTGGTCACTCTTTGATAATTTTGCATATTTAGTTTATAAGCTCCTCAAATCATGTATAAATCGGCTTCAAAATTTCCATCACAAACAGAAACCTTGTGCCATAATTCTACCAGCACAGAAAAAAAGATTAATATTGATCTGTTTTCTATTATCTAAAAAATAAAAGGACTATTGATTTTCCCCCTCATTTTGAAAAAGCTATATTATTGATCAGAATCAAAGGAAATGGTCTCAGCTGCATTTGCATTCTTTACAAGACTCTCTACACACTACTCACATACTGAGTTATCAGCAGAAAATATGGAATATTTCATTGGTGTAATTAAGAGCACAGCATCAAGTAAATTGAACAAGGTACAGAAAAAAAGAAAGACTCATAGCAAACTGTTGTCTGATAAAAATTGAGAAGATAAATGAGGAAAAGTGACATTAAGGTGCCCAAAGGCAAATGACACATGAAAATTAAGACACAGAAAGGATGAAGGATAAAAAAATAGCAAAAAAAAATATATTTTATTCTTCTGAGGGCCTAAGGTGATAAGAAAAAGATGAATTATTTAAGAATGTGTCCTTGGGACTGGAGAGATACTAAACAGTTAAGAGAGCACTTTACTCTTATAGAGAACCCAAATTTAGTTCCTAGTATCCATATTAAAGAAAAAAAAATTACTTGTAACTTTATCTCCAAGGAGACACTATATCTTTGTTTTTGTCAGTCACCTTCACATTTATACACAGAGATATGTAAGTGCATTTGTAATAAAAATAAAATATATTTTTAATAAAATATTTTTATTTCTAAAATTATAGTTTTTAAAATTATATAGATTTTTCAACCAATTTTTGGTCTTGTGAATGAGATTTAATCTATAAAACCTTTGAGGCCCAGAACTTGCTTAACAGCCACGAAGACCAGATGTTCACTAACAGGATGCCAGTAGCACTGTTTGTAGTTCACTTTGGCAGTTGATCTGGATTAACACACCATTGACCTTGCAAGTACTACAGAGATCCATATAAACAGAAGGCCATTCATGTGGGTCAGGTTAAGCACTGTGAAATAAGTGACAAATGACATGCAGGCTGTATCAGGACAGGATTCCAAGCTGAGTTTTATATCTGGGACACACATAGTAGAAGTAAAGCACTACTCCAGAAAGTTGTTTTCTGAAATATCCATGCTTGTATTAGTTGTATTTGCATGTATTTAGATATAGACACACAGAATAAATAATAATGATTTTTTTTTTAAAAAAAAAAGTTACAGCTAATCTATGACTGTGAGAAAGCAGAATTTGAACTGAAACTCATCAACACTGTCCTGGAATTATTGGATTAGTGTCTAATAGTGCAACTACTACAAAGAACAAGGACTTCTATGAAGTTCTAAAAATGAAGGGAGGTTATTTCCTGGATATTGTTGAAATTAAATGAAGTGAAGACTAAAATCAAAACATGATAATCTCTAAGAATTTTACCAAGAGGCATTTTGCATAAGCAAGAAATATGCAAAATATACCTTTTTGTCTTGGTAAGAGCTTTTATTGCTGTGAAAAGACATGATGACTATGGCAAGTCTTATAAAGAAAATCATTTAAGTGGGGTGACTTGCTACAGTATCAGAGGTTTAGTCAGTTATCACTATGGTGGGATATGATGACATACAAACAAATATGGTGCCTGGACAAGAAGCTGAAAATTCTACATCTTGATCCATAGGCAACAGAAAGTAAACTGTTCACCACACTGAGTGCAGATAAAGAAAAGAAGACCTCAAAGCTCCCTGCCACTGTGATAATCTTTCTCCATCAATGTCAAGCCCCAAAAGTGCCACTAACTTGTAGGTTATTCTCTTTTCAAACTACAACAAGATCCAACCCCCTTAGTGTAGTAAGACTGAGTTCTGTTCCATTGTAAATAATTGTCCCACCTACTCGTTTAGTAAAAATGCTGTTTGGACAAATGCAGACAGGAAGTTTGGACAGACAGACCAGACTGAGAATATTCTGCAAACAAACAAACAAACAAACAAAAACAGAGCAGAGACCTTGCAGAAATGCCAGGAGATGCAAAGAAAAGAAATTTAAATGATGCTCTGAGAAAAGGTATCAAGCCACCCGGCTGAACAAGATAAGAATTATGGGTTAGTTTACAAGTAAAGAGTTAGTTAATTATATACCTGGGCCCTAGGTCAATCAGCATAAAATTGATACAAGCCTTTGTGTGATTATTTGTTGCTAAGTGGCAGTCAGGCTGTGAGTGGGTCCAAATCTCTTCACTAGGTTCAAAATTCCAGGCCAGAAACTTCATAGTACAATCTGGGGCAAGTTTTAACCTCTCTTTTCTATTACAAGGTTATTAATTCAAACCTTGCCTATGGGCTAGATGAGAAAATATTTGATGACAATGTTTTAGAATATGATGCACAGAGCAAAGTTCCAACAAGATAGAATCTTCGGTATGCAGTTGCTTAGAGACAACCTAGGGATGTAAAACAGTGCAAGAGGAGAAATGAGTATAAGAGAACATCTGAAGAATTATGCTTTTCTTTGAGAAAATCTCTTTATGTCAGCCTTTCTTATTCTACTTGGGTCTCCTATGACAAAAATAAAATAAAATAAAATAAAATAAACCTTTTCTAATGACCCTGGAAAGCTCCAATACATGGTTTGTGTTACCTCAGCCTTCCTGGTGTGGGCTTACTGCTATAAAAAGTAATGGTATTATTTTTTTATCAACTCATTGCTCTGGTTGAGAAACTTTCAGACAACTGTGTAGAGGAAGAACCAGATTTAATGTTTCAGTATCTCAACCAGTTTTTACAGAAAACTGCTTTGTTTCACTCTGCAAAAATAACAATGTGTTTTATTCCATTTAAGGTGCCCAACAAAACTTAATTTCTACATGTCCCATCTGACTTTTCTGTGGGTGTTTCACAATGTTTCTATGTTCTTAATGTGTTTTTCTTTTTAGTATAAATTCAAACCTATTATATTGAAAGGGAAAACACCTGAAGTTTCTGTGTTGGGGTCACAGATTTTACTATTTCTATGTCACATTCTTTAAAAATATTGTCCATCTATAACAACTGACTGATGTTTTCTTATTATTTATTTACTACTGTTTGAGTTGACAGATTCCTTTTACAACCAAAATTATCTTACACCTTCTGTCAAATTAGCATTGTTGAGAAAAGAGGCCATAGTTAATGTAGAAATATATTCTTAGCATTTGTTCATATAATGCATGCCTATGTCAGAAATTTAAATGACTTTGCATAAATATATTTAATTGTGTTTAAAATTTTTAAACCATAACTATCCCCATAATATCTTTAAGGAAAAACACATGGACTGCAAACTTCTAACACTTGCAACAATATTGAAAATAATTTTGGATTAGACCTGAAGCTGCAGCATATGAAGCTGATTTTGTGGCCACTCAACTATCATTCTCAAACTGGGTGTCAAGATGTCACTGGACAGTCCATTAATATAAATTATGATGATGAGTTATTAACTTTAAAGAGAGATGGAGTGATTGATATATTTTTTTGTGAAAAAATATGTCAAGTGATAAATTTTGTATTGAAAATACACATATTTTGTACTTCATTTTTGCTAGTTTGAAGTCATGTACACAGTGATTACTCTGACAATTAATAATAATAATATAAATTTCCTATTAAAGTCACTGTACAGGTAATGGAAAAATTGGCATTTAATGGGACTCCAAGGTGAGAAGTAGTGAATTGACTGGCAGCTATTCTTACCCTACTATTAAGCAAATGTGGATTTAAAAACAAAAAATTCAATTTCAATTAATTATTTAATTTTCTGAAATGTAACATGTTGATAAGTAATGGATAAGTATGTTTATCTTAATGACATAGTAAATAGGATTATTATAATTCTTTGAGGAGAGAAGTAAAATGTTTACTTACAGGGCCAGTGAAAAAGCTAAGTGTCTTAAGACAGCTCAAATAAGCATAAAGTTGTGAGTTCTGTCTCCAGAAACTGCATAATGGACAAGACAAGAGACAATTTCTACAAACTGTCCTGTGACCTTCACATGTTTGATGATATAGAAATGTGAATGAACATACATTAGCATCACAGATACTAGACAAATACAATACCCTTTTAATTGTTTAAGAAACTCTATCAACAGAATGAAGAAAGAAAGATTTGAGACATTCGTCTTAGGCTAAAAAGAAGAATGAGAAGTTAATTGTTAAAGAAAGAAATAAGCTCATAATATATAAGAAACAACTTTTTTATTGGACAAAAGTAAGCGGGCACGGAGAAAGAACACTAAATTCTAAAATAAAGTAAAGGAGAACACTGTGGTTGGTACTCAATTTACTGCACTTCTGTCCTAGGCTTTGAGTGAAAAAAAATTATAAAGGTAAAGAAATGAATATGATTTTTTTCTAGGAGCTGTGGAGTAGAAAGTCTATTGTAGATATGTGAAAGAGTATGGCAAAAGTCAGAGACACCTGGGAGTGTCCGGAGGGAACATGACCAGACTAAGTTATGCCCTATGGAGAGAGGCAGGGAGGAGAAGTGAAAGAAGGGAACCGGCTTGAGCTGCCAGGAAGCCAAAGGTACAGTAAGATCAGGTAACCAAAAGGGACAGATTATATAGGGAAAAGTAGTCCAGCTTCCTGGGCTAAAGAGTTTAGGGAAGGGGTGGTTTGTGACAGCCAGGAGGGCTTGTAAAAGGTAGGGACTAAGGGTCTTCTGGGAAAGTCTTGCAGCCAGGTCCTCTTTGATGTGTTCAATAGGCAGGCACCTCAGCCATTTGTTCTGGGGTTGTTAGGTTGAAATCTAACAGAATTGAACTGGTGTACTGAGGTGAAATAGTCATAAAGTGTGAATGCATAAAAATCTCTATTTGGGGGCTGGACAGATGGTTGAACAATGAAGACTGCTTCTTCTGGATTCCCAGCACACTCTTCAGGTATCTCACAGCCACCAGTAACTCCACCTTCAAGTGATCCTTTGCATTTATGTGAATTCCTCAGGCATTGTTCTCCCATGCACAGACCTATGCTCAGCCAAATATATACACATACTTTTTTAAAAAAAATGAAAAGAATCTTTACCATGAAAAGAATCTCTACCATGGCAGTCAAGTAAATACATATATGCCATATGTCCACTACATTCTTTTATCTGTGGATTTAATTTATTACTTTCTATTGAGTAAAAAATATTTTACTGCATCTTAGGAAACTTACACAAAAAAAGCAAATTAAATCTATGCTTCGTGCTTACCACATGAATCATAAAGGTAGATTTTTCAACTCTGTATCAGAGGCATATTTTTGGGATAAGCACATACATGTGTATATTGTTGTTTAAATCAGTAAATGAAAGGTACAGTCTGCCTTTACCAAAGAGGCAATATAATATGTAGGCTAAGAGGTGTTAGGTAAAAATATTTTTAAAAATGTTTTAATTTGACAGATTTGTCAAAAGACTGTTTGGTACTCTTCTTGCTCAACACCTTAATTTGACCCCAGACTAGTGGTACTCTGACAAGGTGCAGAAATCTCCCCCTAGTTGGTATATTTTGAGTATGTAGAAATACCGGTGAAAATTAGATGCAGGCACCAAAATTAGCTGTTTATTTCAAAAGTTGTTCAAGAGCAGAAGAGACTATGGGAGAATATAACAGATAAAGTCTCTAAGAGTTATAGTAGTACTCACTTCTACCCTAATTAAAAACGTCTGTGTATGTGTGTGTGTGTGTGTGTGTGTGTGTGTGTTTTGTGGAAAAGGGAGAAAAAATAAAGAAGAAAAAAATATTAGGTATATGTTTATGTGACAGTGTGTGAAAGATTATGGATATGTGCATGTGAGAGTGTGTGCAAGACTAAAATGCAACAGTCTTAAATTCTATTTTCTAACATCTGGATTTGTAAACCTGGAACTGCAGTTAGAGATTAGCTGGAAAAGTACACGACAGGAAAACAGGGAAACCTAAGATCCATCTTGAGAATCCATGTCACAAAGCCCTATAGGTGCACACTTGTAATCCCATAATTATGGTGATGGAGTCAATCAACTGCACTGGTAAACTTCAGATCTAAGGGATGGAACTTGTCTCAAATTCAAAGTAGACAGATCCTGAAGAATTGCATCTAGTTTGACCTGTCATCCTGACATGCACAATATGTTTATTTAGTCTCCGTGATGCAATGGTTTGTCTGTGTAACATGTCCCCCACCAGGCATAGAGAATAAAATTAAACTCTATATCATCTCTGGTAATTATCCTTAAGCCTCTCTCTCAAAAGGTAAGAGCTCTGCTTGTTATCTTGACCCTAGTTCAAATGATAAAATAGGGTAGCCATGGCTGACATAGTTAATTCAGAATTTTCTGTTTGCGAAAAGGCTCACTTCTGTGTTTTCCTAAGAATATACATTGAGATTCATAATCAGGACAACTCATGTTTCTCTAACTAGAAAAAGTAAGTTGGAGCTGCCTATGTTTTTTTCACCTGAAAAGAGACTGTACCACATCATCACTTTGACTTTTGTTTTCAAATCAGCACCAAGCATCCAAATAGCCTTCACTAAACAATGATGCTATTTTTTCCTTTATCTTTCATATGAGGAGAAATCATCAAATTTCCATTTATTAATAGAGAATGACTTCATGTGTTTCCAGGGCTTAACTGGCTGTGCTTGCTTACATGTCAAAGGAATATACTCATTTACTTCTTTTATAGCTGCTCCAAAATTTCAGGCAACATTTTTGTAGCTATCTTTTGTGAAGATGCCAGTGCTTTTTACCCACTTATACCAAACCTGAGGAAATCATACAGCCACTCCCATGGCAACCACAAGAAAAATCTATGATTTTGATAGATTCAGATTCCCTTTTTCATCTTCAGCTTTTTCTATTTTGCTAAAATAAAAATAAGACTTAGGGCTGAAAAGATGGCTGTATGGTTAATAGCACTTATTACTTTTATAGAGAATCCAAATTCACTATCTAGAATACATATTGATTCTCCCAACTTCTTGTAATTTTGGTGACATAGAATCTGATATGCTTTTCTGGCCTCTTCAGGCACCAGGCATGCATGTATTTGAACATGCACATAATACATATAGGTATATGTAGTCAAGACACTCACGTATAAAATGAAAATAAATAGATATTAAAAAATATCTAGATTGGATCAGAATTTTGGTTGATAATATGAAAACACCAAAGGACAATATTTTCAAGACAATAAAGGGAAGCTTCTTGAGTTGATTAGACACTAGAGATAAAACTTAAAATAAAAATCAATAAGTTTCTTCTTGTTCTCTACACTTACTCTAGATAAATTTTTCTGTAATTGTGGTGTGTGTGTGTGAGAGAGAGAGAGAGGGGAGAGAGAGAGAGAGAGAGAGAGAGAGAGAGAGAGAGAGAGAGAGAGAGATTTTGTGTATTTTGTTGGTGTATGCACAAATGAATATACAAGTCTGTTCTCTCTGTGAAGGTCACATAACCTAAAATTACCTGAATAGAAAGTGTTAGCGAAGAAGCATCTAGATCAAATGAACCTACAAACACATATGTGTGAATTTGCCTTTTGATGCCTTAATTTTTGGGAAGAACCAGGATAAAATTGGGTAGTATCATTTCCTAGTGTGGGGGACAAGGGTTAATAAGTGTTGAGATATATAATGAATAGTAAGCATATGTGCACACAGCTATGTTGGTTTGGGCTATAAATGTGACAAACACATTCCAGCCCCTGCTGTGCTGACTTCCCTGCATTTATGGACTACATGGGATGATAGTCAAATATTGGTTACTTTGGGGAAAAAAAGAAGTTTATCACAGTAGTCAAAATTAAATTAGGATTGCTTTCTCTTCAAACAAGATTTCTCATTGGATAAGAAGAGTAAATGGTCCCTAGGAAGGTGCAGTAAACCTTCTGTCTCTGAGCTCTTGCTTACTGTAAAGGTTACAGATGTGCTGGGCAACACATGATTTTTTTTTTTTACATTTCAATAATTTTTATTACAGTGACCACACATATACAATGCAGGAAATACTGGGTTTATTGTGGAATGTTTTATATTGCAGCCATCAGCCTTAAAGCAGGAAATATAGGGAGATGTGAAAGCCTCATGCAAGCCTGTCATCCATTTTTTTTCATAGTTTGCAGCTTGCGCATGCTTTGCTTTTTTGTTTATTTGTTTGTTTAGAGTCCTCTAATGAGTGAGTACATCCCCTGCTTATCTTTCTGGGTTTGTGATACTTAGCTCAGGAAGATATTCTCCAAGTCCATCCATTTGCCTACAAATTTTAGAATATCATTTTTTTCTTACTTCTGAGTAGTACACCATTGAGTAGATATACCACAGTTTGTTAATCCATTCTTCAGTTGAGGGCATCTAGGTTGTTTTCAGGTTCTTGCTATTAAAAATAAGGCTGCTATGAACATAGTTGAGCTAATGCCATTGGAGTGCAACTGTGCATCTTTAGGGTATACACCCAGAAGTGGTATTATATATCAATGATTCTGGATAGGTAGAATCAAGATAGTAAAAATGGCAATTCTACCAAAGGCAATCCACAGGTTCAATGCACTGTGCATCAAAATCCCAAAACAATATTTTTTGATCCTCTCATCCATTTAATTCCAGATCCTCACATCAAGGTTTCTGGGAAGAAAGATGATGTAAAGGAAACCAAAGAAATGAACATGTCTGTCTTAGACAAAAAGGTAAGATAGAGGGCTCTTACTACAAGGATACTCCATGTTGGTACCCAAGAGTCATGGGGAGAAGAGGAAAGAAAACCAGGGAAAAGAAATATGAAATGTTTGAGCAGACACATATAATTTTAATGAGGGTAGAAAGACAAAGTGTTAGTTTAAATGATTTTTTAAAACAAATCATATATATATATATATATTATTTGGTGTTTTTACATCATGCATCCCATCAAACTCAGATATGAGACCTCTCAATATCTTGCCCACACTTATGATCTTTCCATTTACAAAACTTCCCATTTGTGCTGCTCATTTGCTTACTGGAGCATAATTGACCTCCCAGTGGCTAGACCCTTAAAAAAACAAATCTTTCCTTACCCACTTCTCTGCCCGAAGCCATCAATGCAGAAGTGAGGCATTGTGTCATTTATCTATGTTCTGGTCTTGAGTTTTTGTGTACAGGGATAACTCTTATTTAATGTTTTTTGAAAGTCTATTAATGAGTGAATACATTGCCTACTTCTCTTTCTTGGATTGTGATACCTCGCTCAGGATGATTCTCTCCATATCCATCCTTTTGTCTGTTAATTTTAGAGTATTACTTTTCCTAGTGCTGAGTAGTACTCAGTTGTGTAGATGTACCACAGCTTGTTAATCAGGTTCTCAGTTGAGGGGCATCTAAGTTGTTTCCAGACTCTTGCTATAATGAATAAAGCTGCTGTGATCATGATTGAACTAATGATTTTGGGGTGTGAATGTGCATCTTTAGAGTATATGTCTAAGGGTGTTATTGCTGGATCCTTGAGGAAATTAATTCCCAGTTTTCTGAAAAACTGCCGTACTTAATTACAAAGTTGGTGAAAAAGTTTATACTCCCACCAATAATGGAGGAATGGTCCCCTTGCTCTAAAGGCTCTCCAACATAGGCTGTCAGCTGTGTTTTTAATATTGGCCATTCTAATAGCTGTAAGTTGGTATTGCAATGTTGTTTTGATCTGCATTTCTCTGATGACTAGAGATGTTGAGCACTTTATTGTGTACCTTTCAGCCACTTTTAATTCTTCTGCTGAGAAGTCTCTTTTTAGTTCTGAGCCCCATTTATTAATTGGGATATAAAGGGTTTTGGGCTCTAGTTTTTTGAGTTCACTATATATTTTAGAAATAAATCCTCTGTCACTTTTAGGGTTGGTAAAAATCTTTTCCCATTCTATAAGCTGTCATTTTGTCTTATTTACTGTATCCTTTTAATTGCTTCTATTTTGGTTTCTAATTTTTGGAAAATTTCTTTTACCTGTTTGTCTTCTTTTTCGTGGTTTTCTTTATTTTCTTTCAGGGCTTTGTTCATGTCTTCTAATTTTCTGTTTGTATTTTCTTAAGAGAGCTTTTTTCAATCCTCTTTTAAGGCTTCTATTAGTTTCATAAATCTGTTTTTAAGGTTGTTTTCTTCTGTTCCCTCTTCTTTGTAATGTTCAGGACTTAATGTTATAGAGGTGCTTGCTTCTTCTGGTGGTGTTTTTTTATTCAGTCTCCGTAGAGACTGTCAAAAATTGCCAATGCCGGCTATATTTCAAGTCTCACGGCAGGGTATTGGGAAAAGTTTTTAATTAGCAATAATTGCGCCTCGGATAAACCTCATTGGCTACGATACTGCCACTGCGCAAAGCTCTGGTGGTGTTTTTTTGACCTTTGTTTAGTTGTATATATTCTTGCACTGTGGTCTTCCCATTGTTTCCCCAGTTCTCTCTTTGTTAGTTCTAGGTTGGCTCCTAGTGAGTTTTTGGTCTGAAGGCTCTAGTCTCTGAAGGCTCTTAATTAGCTATGTGCTCGGAGTGTCTGCTGTTCAAGTGATGTAGCAGTGTTATGCCAGTTGTCACCTCTTGACCTCTAACCTCTCAGCTGTGTGCCCAGGGACTTGGCTGTTCACCCACTGCTATTACATCAGCCATGTACTGGGTGGGCTGTGCTCCTTAACAAAGCCAAGAAGCCATATCAGGTCCCGAGTTCAGGGGCAGAGTTCACTTTCTGATATCTGACCTCTCAGCTGTGCTTTTAGGAACTACTCTGCTTCTTTGCTGCTCTTATGTAATTCCTTCTCTGTGCATTCTGTGTTCACCACTGAAGCCAAGTTTCTCACCTCTGAGATGTGCACCGAGGATCAAGCAACCCAGCTGTTGTCCTGCTGCTGCTTTCTTAGCTATGTTCTAGACAGGTAGTGGTCTGAACTTTAGCAGGGGAGCAGATGATTAGAAAACTGGTTTAGGGGTAGAAGTCCCACACGTTTCTTTTTTATAGATGTTGGGATATTGGAGATTTGAACTCAGATTTTATCTTTATGCAACAATAACTCTTATCTGTGGAACTTTTTTTCTGAATGAGATCTTGAAACAAATCCTCAGCTAATATTTTAATTAGATGACTAATCCTAAGTCTTAACACAAAGACATACACATTTGTTAGATGATATTTATGGTTCCATTTTTGCTACATTGTGCCATCTTTCTAAACATCATGTACACCCTCTCTTTAAAAATCCAGCCTTCCTGTAGCATTTGTAATGACTCAATGCTCTCATTCATATGTGTGGTTTGTTTGATGGTGAATTAAGCCTGGACTCTCTGTGTTTTCCACAATCAGTACAAGATTAGCAGTAAAGACAGAACTTTGCAGACTCAGTCAACCACACAAGAATAGAAATCTGCATGCACATTATTAGTACACATTTACAAAGTCCAGGGGTTTTGGTATAAGCCAATTTCCCAGATCTGAGGAGTAGAGACTAGCAGTGTCCTGAGTATTATTAGCCAGACAGTAGAAAAACACCAATAATCTACAAGTTTAATGAAACCTCTCTTAGAATGACCTGATGTGGTGGGAGGGGTAAGGAAACTTGAATAAGGATATACAAGGATAGGAAGTGTGACTTCTTTGTTAATAATAATAATAATAATAATAATAATAAAAGAAAGATAAAAAAAGAAAAGCTGGCTAGAAATAAGCCAAGCTGAGGCAAGACTTTCAAAAGAATAAAAAAATGTAAAGTTGAAAAACAATTAAGAAAATGGACCCCTGGCTCACAGTTAAGAAGTGAATGATACCATCTTACCCTAGGCCAGGTGGAGACCACAGTATCTGTAGGCCAGCACAAGAACACAGCCCCTGGAATTCTACCCCCAGCTATCTCTGCCCAAATCCCAAGTAATGGCAAGATCATCTGTAAACCCAAAGCCCAACCAAAACACAACCAGCAGGACAGCTCATGACTAAAACCCTACTCCAACCCCAACACATATCATCACACAGCTACCCTAACAACCTCTATGCCAAGTGGAAACCCATAGACCAGGGGTCCACATATGACTAAGAGCTGATGAAGTGTTGACCAAGAACCCAGATCTTTACCAGGAGAGGCTTTTTGAAATATAGACAAACCCAGAATAGATTGCACCAAAATTAAATATCTGAGATTAAGACAAATCCTGCAGTAAACATAAGAAGCAATGGACAGAAAACAATGCAAAAATATATGGAACAATGTTGTTGTATTTTTTTTTGGCTTGTTTGAAGTTGGAGGTTTGTGACCTGGCGCACATGTGGTGCTGGGGATTAGAACTTGGTTTGTGTGTCTGTGGCTTTTGTTTTTTAAAAGAAATGAATTATATGTTTATATATTTTAATATTGTTTGGTCTATGTTTTATGTCTATTATTAGTTAGTTTTTTTTAATTAACTTATTTTTATTAATCTTTTTGCCACGTGGCTCAGCCCGTGGCTGGCCGGTACCTCTTACATGTCTGTTTTTTTGGGGGGTCTGATGTAGAGTGACTAACTCTACCCTCTTTCTACCTGGCTGCCTCTGATTCTCCACCCACATCTACGGTGCCCTGTATGGGTCTAAACAGTTATTTATTTATATCGTACAGAGATCATTTCACCACATTTTTTTTTGTCTAATTAAAAAGGAAGGTTTTAATTTTTATATAGTAAAATTATATATAACAGAATAGCTTTTAAGTAAGAATTATAGTTATAATATTTAGTTTATTTGTATTTTAAAATTAAAGAGAATATTTTATTATTTATTTTATTATTGTGAGTTTAAAGTTTTTTATTTAATATATTTTTTAAATTAAAAAGAATTATATTTATAATTATTAAACTTTTAATTATATTAAAGACTATAGAAGGATATAATATTATATAAATAAATAGGAAGTGTAAGTAATTTTTAAAGTTTAGAAAATGACAGAGATGACATTTATTTGTTTGGACAGTTATTTAAAGTTTTTTTGTAACATTGGGGTATTTATTTTTAGTTTTTAGGCTTAAAGTCTTTGGCAAACTTTTTAGTGATGTAGGAAATTTGATATAGTTTATTAGTTGTTTTTTTTTGTGTCTTGAAGAATGTCTGGCAATGTTTTTTGTAAAGTAGGAACTTGAAGGATTATTTTGGCTTGTTTTGTCTATATTTAGAGATTATTTTTTTATGGAATTTGTATGTTTAGTTTATATAGTATATTATTAAATAGTTAATATTAGAAAAGTTTTTTGTTTGGTGGCTAACTGTTGTTATAAAGTAAATTTTATATGAAGTTTTTTTAATGTTTATTTTTTTTTTGAAATATATTGATGTTGTTAGGAACAGAATTGTTTTATTGTCTAGAAAAGTTTAAGTTTTTAAAATATTTTAAATGTTATATTTTGTATGTTTTTGAAGTGTTTGAAGATTATTTATTTAATTGAAATATATTTTTGTATATTTATAAAAACTTAATTAATATAATTATAAGTTTGCTTATTATAGATGACTATTAATTTGTATTTTTTAATTATATATTATAATTTTAAATGAGTTACATTAGTATTATATTTTAATTAAGAGTAGAAAAATATATATAGCATAATAAATTATTTTTATTAATCTTTTTGCCACGTGGCTCAGCCCGTGGCTGGCCGGTACCTCTTACATGTCTGTTTTTTTGGGGGGTCTGATGTAGAGTGACTAACTCTACCCTCTTTCTACCTGGCTGCCTCTGATTCTCCACAACCACAACTACGGTTGACTTTAAGTTTGTATTAATAAATTAAAATTTATTTATTTTTTTAATCATTTTTATATCATATCCTCCTCCCCCAATTTTTTTTTAAGAAATTGACTATGACTATTAACTATTTATAATGAAAACAAGCATTAATAAGAAATATTTTTGGGAAATTGCACAAAGCTCTTTTTTTTTATTTTTTGTTGTCAAAGGATGATGACAATCTCATGGGGTTTTGAAGCTGGATCATCTTAATTGGCTTCTTGGAAGCTGAGAATGTTTATTTAGGTGGCCTTGGTAGATGGAACCACATTTGCCTAGAACTAATTTATAGGTTTGATCTTTTGTGGAGACAAAAGCAGAAACTCTTTTCTCAAGCAACATATTTTTATAAACAGATTTGAAAGTCAAAATATCTTTAAAGTATATGTATTTAGCAGCCCCAGCAATCAACTATGTTTCTGCAGTCAGCTCATTTAAAGTCAAAAAATCAAAAGAAAACAAAACAAACATAATCCAGACTCTCTGTTTATTTGCCATCTTTACATGGCTTTTTTAAAAATCTTTATTTTTATTTCTCTTTCTTAAAGGGCAACCTCATCCTGTCATCTTCTCCTAAAACCGGCTCTGTTTTGTAAGCTATTTTCACCAAATAAACCCTGTTTAAAACATATCTCAGGGCAAGTTTTTACCGCGATCATTGGCGCCCAACGTGGGACGCCATCTGTTGTTGTATGTTTTTTTTGGCCTGTTTGAAGTTGGAGGTTTGTGAACTGGCACACATGTGGCGCCGGCGGATTGGAACTTGGTTTGTGTGTCTGTGGCTTTTGTCTCTTAAAAGAAATGAATTATATGTTTATGTATTTTAATATTGTTTGGTCTATGTTTTATGTCTATTATTAGTTAGTTTTTTTTAATTAACTTATTTTTATTAATCTTTTTGCCACGTGGCTCAGCCTGTGGCTGGCCAGTACCTCTTACATGTCTGTTCTTTTTAAGAGTCTGATATAAAGTAACTAACTCTACCCTCTTTCTACCTGGCTGCCTCTAATTCTCCACCCACATCTACAATGCCCTATATAAATCTAAACAGTTATTTATTTATATCATACAAAAATCATTTCACCACAGAACAACATAAAGAACAACATGGTACCACCAGAAGAATCTGATGGTTCTATAACATCAAGACCTGAGCATGGCAATGCAGAAAAAGAAGGAACTGACCTAAAAACAACTATATAAAGACAACAGAAGATTTATAGAGGTTATATATGTTTTCCTAAGGAAATGAAATATAACAAACAAAAAATAGAAAGAGGTTAACAAATCCTGAAAAAAAATTAAAAAGCA